>JARJDX010021426.1:0-11816 GCA_030264735.1 Gymnusa sp. GC000175 | reverse complement strand
TTAACTAGAAGTAAACCAGCACTTTGACGTTAACCATCGATTGAAATACAGTTTTTTGTAGGTTAACCTAAACTTTAAGTTAACTAAAGGTTAACCAGCGATTGAAAAACCGGGCGTTAGTGTATTTGACCCAAGCTAAGCTCAGGTAAACTTATTTTAACAAATTTAATCTAGGGTTTGCATAAGCCGTACATATATAATCCAGCTGGGGTTAATTTAGCAAGAGTTATAGGTCAAAAGTAAAACCTTAATTGTTGCATATAAAATATAAAAATATAAGTGCACGCTGCTAGGCTATACTTTTTTTATGAGGTTAACGTTTCGTGAGAAATTTTCATAATAATTTACAGAACAATGCAAATCTTCATCTGGATATAATTCTACGCTTAGGTAGGTTATAATTGCATGCATTAATATAATGCCTTTTTGCAAAAAAAAATACTTTTATTTATTTTATAAGTAAATAAAATTTTACCTTCGAATGTCCTGAATACGTTTGGATAGTTGTGTTAGCAGGTGGAGCGTAAGAGGATAGGTCCATTAAACCAAATAATGGATGTCTGGAAGTTTTAGGCGTCGGTGTCGTCGTAGTGGTTGTTACTAAGTTATTAACTGTAAAATATTTAAATGGATTAGAAAAGAAACATTACGTCAACTATATTCAAAACTACTAAAACAAAAATAACGAGTAACAGAACTTTTATAATTGTAAAGACTGCACACGCTTTTTGTTTTGTAGCGGTAAAACTCGGAGACATCCATTAGCATTAATAAGTTTCTTAATTACTCTTTCTTTCAAGATTAATCTACCTAATACTGTAAACATTATGAAATAATTGTTTTCTTTTATATGAAGTGAAGCGCAATGTTGTTGCGTGTTTGTACGTTATAAAATATAAGACAATTAAAATCAAAAAAGTGAATGAAATTAACTTACTTAAATGTGGCCACTCGCTGAGGACGATTCGGACGTCTTTAGTCTCCGTTTTATTTTGCATAGGTATTATGCTAATGGAGAACGTAGTGGAGGTGTTTGAAGCATTCGATTCTCT
This sequence comes from Gymnusa sp. GC000175, assembly GCA_030264735.1. NCBI lineage: Eukaryota > Metazoa > Arthropoda > Insecta > Coleoptera > Staphylinidae > Gymnusa > Gymnusa sp. GC000175. The sequence goes on along the minus strand of JARJDX010021426.1, from coordinate 10,764 downwards.
GGCAAGTTTCCAACTTTGCGTCGTAAAAGCTTCCGGTTTCGGCTGAGGAGTTACCACGTACACTTTTTCTTTCGTTAGAGGTGAAACTGATATATGGATTTTATCCCAATTTGGTTTGCTAGACTTTGTAAATTTATTCGTTACGTTTTTGTGTAAGTTTGTAGTAGGAACGATCGACGTGACTTCTTTGGATGTGGCTTTTTCAGTTGCTATTAGATTCGAGTTTAAATCTTCTTTGTATTTATATTCGTTGCTATTTGATCCGGCCGTTTCATGATCGTAAAAATCTTTGGTATATGATTTTGTTGACAACTCATTTTCATCAGTGTGGTAAGGAAATGTTGTTAAATAATCGTTTGGAATTTTTTTAGAGGGAACCAAACGTGATGGAGATATCGTGGTTTTCGGAATTTCGCGCAACATTTTATTTGCGTATTCTTGTTCCGTCCAACCGTCAATATTTTTTTGCAATCTTATTATGTCAAAAGGCAAATTTTGATAATTTACTTCACCTTTATTAGATTTTAACAAATCTTTTATATTAATAATTTGCGTTGTTGGTTTTGTTGTAACTGAGGTAACCTCTTGGGATTCCGCGGCTTTATATATTTCATTTTTGTTGTGCCGATTCCACACTGATTCACTTATAGGAGGTTGCGTGAAAATGGGTAAATCGGTTTGATAATTTACCGGGCTTTGAGGCACCTTCCTACCTTGATTGTTATTATAATAATTTTTATCCTTATTTGTTGTGTAAGGAATAATAATTTGAATCTGCTTAGGTTTTTTTGTAGTAGCATCAAGTTGCTTTCCAGTTTGACCAATCGTTGTTAACCAAAATGATTCACCTTTCGGTGGCGGCATCATGGATGTTGAGGGCTCCTTTTGTGGAGACCAATTGGAGTAGTCAATTGCTGGTTGATGAAAATCATTGCTTGTAAATGTATTGCTAGGTGTTTCGAAATTTTTAAAACTTGTATAATCCCTTATAGGTTGTGCTGATTGGGAAGTTTTTAAACTTTCATTACTCTCTTCAGTAGGATGTGAAGAAGTATTTGCATTAGGTGACCAATTTGCATATTGAATTTCAGGTTGCACAAAATTAGTACTTGGTAAATTATTAGAAACTAAATTTGAGTAGCCACTAGAACTTTCAGTGGCTTTAACGCTTTTAGATTCATCTTCATCAAATTTAATTCCATTTAAAATTTGATTAATTAAATTAGGATGAATTTCCTCTTTTTGTGGATTACTGTAAACATTTTCAGTCTTATTTTCATTTCGATAACTCGTGTTGTAGCTCGAAGCAGCCACATGAGTGTCATCAACGACAATAGGATTCTCGCTCAATTTAAAATCCTCGCTTGCGTACCCATTATTGAAATTACTATTGCTAACCTCAGTGTTTAAATTACTTTCTGCATACTCGTAATTATTTAAATTTTTATCTACTAGGCCGTTGAATCCGTTTCCGTTTCCTGCGTGCTCATTAGGATTTGTTTGAAAATCAACATCACCAAATTTTTGATCCGAATGTGTGCTTGTGTTAGCGACGTTTACTTCAAATATGGGTGAGCGTATGACGTTAATTGGGTGTTCAATTGAAGCCAAATAATCGGCTATTGGTATACTTTTAAAAATTTGAACGTTATCGTTGCTGTTGTATAGATTGCGATAATTATTGGCGTGGATTTCAATTTTTGAGCCCGGTTGAGGGAAGTTATCGTTAAAGGGTTGGGGTTCATGTAATGGAGCCACTGGACCGGTTGAAAGATTTGGGAAGGGGATTGGGGGTAATGATTTAATATTTTCATCATCGGCTGAAATTGGTAAAATTTCAGGTGGAGGAAGGTATTCAGGATTAGTAATTTGGGTTTTAATATTATCCAAGATCTTATAATCAGTTGGTCCTCGGTAATTGGGTTTTGGTACAAGATTAAAATTATTGGGCAAAGCTGCGTATTTATTAGAAGGATAAATGTTTGATGGTAATCCAGCTGGTGGTAATTGGTAACTTGTTAAAGGTGAATTTGGTGAAGATTTAAGTGGGGGTGGTTGAAAATTTGTGGAAATTGATGAATATTGCGGATTATTATTTATGTACTTGAGCGAAGGTTGTAATTTTAATGGAACGTGTTTGTGCGGTTGGCCATATTGATTGGGAGGTGGGAATGGGTATTTATTACCTGGAGGTCCGTAATTTTGTCGGAAAAAATTTTGTCTCGGAGTTTTTGCAGGAAGATATAAAGGTTTTGGAGGTCCATAATTTGGTTGATTGGATTTGGGCGGGTTGTAATTTTGTTTAGGAGATCCATATTTTTGGTCTAAATTGGGAAGACCGTATAGTTGTTGTGGTGAACCATAACTCTTTTGAGGTGGATCAAAATTATGTTGTGGAGCATAAATTTGTTGAGGTTGATGTGAAGAAGCAAATTGTTGGTTTTGAGTTTGAGGTAAATTTTGTTGCAATGGTGCATGATTTTGCTGAGGTTGTGGTGGAGGTACGAAATTTTGTAGTTGAGAGCTTGATTGTTGTAGAGGAGTTCCATAACTTTGATTTGGAGCTTCTAAACGTTGTGCTTGAGGAGGTCCATAATTATTTTGTGGAGCACCATAGCTTTGTTGAGGTACACCATATCCTCCACTAGGTATAGGTGGTTTTAATACATTTAAATTTTGGTTGTAAAGACTTCCTTTATTATTTAACTTTTGAGGTGGCATAAACCCTAATATTGTTTTTTTACCGTAATTTCCAATGATTGGAATCCAAGGTTCTTTATTACAGGGGTTGCAATCTTTCGGGGGATACCCCACGTGATTAGGAGGGGCGTAATTTTGCTGCGAATATTGAGTTTCCGAAGTTTCAGAATCACTTCTTCCGAATGGGAAAATCCAATTTGCAATTTTCGACATAAATGAAGACTCTTCATTGCCATCTGCCTTTTTCGAAACTAAATTTTCTGACGCGTTGGTAATATTTTGTTTTATTACTTCTTCTTCTGATGATATAAGCGATGAAAATCCTATTATTAATAGGAATATGACCTATAAACAAACAATAAAATTACTAAGCATATAATTTTACCTTTGCTTAAGTTTACACGTATAATTAATGTATGAATATTATCTGTGACGATCTGTGTTTATATTGTAAGATTATTCCGTACGAATTACTTTCTAAATTACTATTGGAGTTAAGCTAATAAGCACAAATGTATGCGACACATCATAAAACGATTTTAATATTTAACGCCAGGACTTGGAAGGAATAATGAATTTCGTTTATGGGCTGTGCAGATGGTTTATGTACCACGAAAGAAAGCTTTAATATATCAACGGTGAAAAATTAATAAATTTATCTTTACTTGCACTACTTTCTACTTAAAAAAATGTGCCTAAGAACGAAAAAAAGGGGATTTTTATCACCGATTTTTTTTTTGAAAATTAGATTCCGACTTTGATAAATGTAACAAGAGATAATCAAGAAGAAGAGTCCGAATCGTGGGAGTGCAATAAGTACAATCAACTAAAGAGAATAAATCTTTGTTCTTTTCTCATTATTACAAGAGAATTAACTTAGTTTGTCTTATTATCCTTTTACCACGCATAAATAAATTTCATGACTAATTAATCAAAAAGGAAATTAGTTTATACATTTTATTTATTTTCTTTTAAATTGCAAACATAATTTTCATGCCCGTTTTATGTTTCGCAATTGTTAGTTATACTTAAACCTACAGATGGAGATAATTAAATCACTGGTAGAGCTATTCATTAGTGTCATTAATGTAGAGAAGAACTAACAAACACTTTGGAAGTCTTCTTGTTTAGTGAAATCTACATCTACATTGTTCGTTGCTGATAAATGTTCGGAGGGAAAGCGGAATTTCGTTGCCATTACATGACATCAGAATGCTCTGATCTTTCTTAAGCTTTAAATATTACTCCGGAAAAGATATTCATGTATTCACGTTCACGAATCCTTAAATGTTTCCTTTTGAATATCAAATTTAAACTAACTATAAATAACAAGGGCACCTACAAGCGTATTGTGTTTTAGCTTTGGGACTAATCCCGATCGATTAAGAGTAGCTTATAAGCAAGAGCTGCAGAATTATTCAGTGGACATTTAAAATCTTCTAGATAATCCTGGATTTAGCTTGGGAGAGGAAATGCGATTTAATTCACTTAATTAAGTCCAAATATATTTAATCCAAGACAAATTTATTTAACTTTTTATGATGTTTGCTTAATGTTTTTATAATTTACACAATTTTTTATTTAAGTTTGCTTTTTTGAAGTTGATTTAATTTAATGTAAGTGTACACATTTTAATAAAATTGTAGATAATTTATTTTTTAAATTACTTTCTACATTAATTTACAAATATGAGTCTTATTAAAGGAATATAGTAGAAAGCAAAATTATTTTTTCTCCTATTCATTGGCACTTAATATTTTACATTATCCTTTTTGTAAGTAAGTGCGAATGTGTATTTCCTTTGTTCGTTTAAATAAAGAGCTTACAAATGAACGTAACTAATACTTCTCTGAGTAATATACTCGGTCTTCTTAGCATTGTAACTATTTAAGTAAACAAGTAAATTCCTAAACAAATATTTAAGAGCGCATTCCAAATCGGGAAACAATGGCTTTGGAGTTTAGAGCTAACACCTCGACTCATTCACTTTCGCATTTCCGACATACTTTTAATGTTTTCTTCCCATCGCTCATCCCATGTATGAACTCTTTTCCATTGCATTATTTGTATGGTGCTTGTGAATTTATGGTAATGTTTACCTTGGTTTTTACGTTTACTCATTTTACTTAAACAATGGTTGAAGTATGTAGGTGAAGGTTACGAGATGCATCGATATAAATTATATGGTATTTGAGAAAATTACTTTCTCCGACGTATTAAAAATTTTAATACTTTAATCTCATTTAAATGACGCAATGACTATAAATAAATTTGTTTGTAAACAATTTGTTATGATTTTTTGTTGTCGGGGCCGGCGCTGGACTATTTGCTGCTACAGGCAAGATTTTTTTACCGCCCTATTTTAAAAGTAAATAAAAGATTTATTAATTATTCATTTCTAAATATAAAAGTTATATTAGTAATAAAAGTTACCACAAAAAATAAATAAGCAACAATAAGCAATCCCAAAAAATTTACGTACATATACCAAAAAGTTTAAAGTATTTTTCTTGCTTTTCTGTTTGCAAAATCTCGAACTATATCTTTTTTAATTTAGAATTTAGACTTTCGCGACTGAGGTCGATCTAAGTTTTCTTACTTCCGGATTCAAGTCGCCTATTTTTATTGGTTGTTGCCAACGTTTCGCTCGCCATTGCAGGGAGCATTCTCAAGGCGGAAAAGTCCGATGACTTAAGACCTTGTTCGAGTGTGTATGCCTATATAGAACGAAGAGAATTAGTGGGGATGGGAATTTAATGATGAAAACAAATATTTCCAGGTATTGGAGATTTCGAAACCAAGCTCGCTATTCAAGTTAAGAGGATTATTATAAATCCAAATGGCATTAGTGAAATCAATTTTGTGGCCTGTGTCGAAGGAATGCTCAGCAAGAGCCAAATTAGAGATGTTTTGAAGACGCACCGCCCGTTGATGTTCAAGTATGCGTGTCCTAATTTGCCGTTTGGTCTCTCCAAAATATTTCAAATCACAATTAAGACAACCTACTTGATAAATTCCCGGATTTAAAAAAAGAATTTTGTCCTTCACATTGTTTGTTACGTTAGAGATTTTGAAGTCCGATTTGAAAATAGTCTTTACATTATATTTGTGTAAAATTCGTCCGATTTTGTCTGTGCAGTTTTCTACATATCGCAAAAACGCCAAGGAGACAGGGGGTCCGTTTTTTCTCGAGGTTTTTGATTTTTACTGATGACTTTTTTGATGACACGATTAATATCCTTTAAATTTTTATTAAATTAAATTTAAAGGATATTAATACAATTGTAGGTAAGTGACCTGTTGTTGAAGTTGGCGAAATTCTTAAGTTATACACTCTAAACTGTCACGTATGTCACGTCACACGTGCAGTTTATGAGTATATGTTAATAAAAACAGGTTACGAGTACATAATCATTCACAAAAATAAAACTGTAGAGAAGGTGTGTTGTGTTCAACATCGTCTCTAAACTACTCTAGACTACGCGTCGCACAAGATAGCTCGTGTCTAAAATGTCGTTTTAAAACTTGTTGTATAATATATTATACTATTTATTAAAAAATATAAACTTTAATAAGTCCAAATTATTTAATAAAATGGAGAAATTCATTTTAAAGCACCTATTTAGAGATAAAAGCAATTGTTTTGTTCTATATTTCAACAAATCTTAAATTGCAGGTTATTCAGGTAGAAGACAATACGAAAATCGTAATTGTAAATAAACAATGCACCTATCCCGAAGTATTTGATGGTGGAATTAATAAATTTGAATTGTTTAAGTCTATTTAGATGTAATGAATATTTTAACGGGCTAATAAATTTGCTCTTTAAATGTAAATAATAATATTCATTAAATTAAAATAAAGAAAAAATTATGAATAAAATTGACCATTAAACGATACCAATAAGACAACTAAAAACTATTTAACGAATCAATAAAACAGCTTAAACAAAAAAAGAACGCAACATAATAAATTTTAAAGACAAAGCTAAAAAATGGAAAGAAAACGTGCGCAGATAAAATAATAGCAAACGTGATGAAATGCATAGGAGAAGAAGGAATAATTTGTGTTATTATTAAAGAAATTAAAAAGAAAAGAAGAACCCCAAGAGAATGTAATTTAGGAGTCATACTTCAGATATATAAAAAAAGGCAATAAAAGAAGGTGCGATAACTGCAGAGGAATCATGAATATAAGCGTACCGAGCAAGATACTAATAAGTATAATTGAAAAAAGAAGAGGAAGAAGAACCTGATGTTCATTCAGATAAGTAAAAAGTTCGCAAAGAAATATAGAAACATACACTTCTGCTTCCTAAATTTAGAAAAAGCTTCGACCGAGTATGAATAGAAGATATTTGGAGAGAACTACAAAAAGAGGGACCGAAAAGCCAACCATAAAATTAATAAAGAATATGTATAAGGATAACATAACCAAAGTGAGAATAAACAATGAGAAATCAACTGAATTCACCACAAAAATAGGCCACAAACAAGGATGTGTACTGAGCCTGCTACTGTTTACAATAAAACTAGACAAAGCAAGTATAGAGGCAAAAATTAGATAAAAACAGTAAGGATAGAATTTTGAAAAATGGAAATTTAAGCAGAAACAGAAGAAAACCTACAACATAATATGTAAATACTAGTTAAAGAACTGGAGAAAATAAACATAAAAAACAACCAAGACACAACATACAGCATGATAATATCTAAAGAAATAAAAACACATGAAATCAAAATAGACGGAAAACAGCTGGAACATGTGAAACAATTCAGATACTTAGGAAGAATAATACAGAGCAATGTAAAAATAAATAAGGAAATGGAGTTGATATTCAACATACTAAAAAACACCTAACACATATACATACAAATAACACAAAAACAAATACAAAATTCGCAAGAAGAGTAACACTGCCCACGTGAACATGATAAGGACAGAACCTGCAAATAGGACCTATAAACGACAAAATATTAGAATGACAGATGAGATTTTTTTGGCCATAAATGTAGAAAGAACGAATATAGAAGCATAGTAGAATATACAAAAGACGAGCAATAGGGAATCACCACAAAGGTAGACCAAGGAAAGAATGAATAACAATAAAAAAAGAGGCAGAAAGAAAAGAGACAATATAGGATGAAGAAAAAGAGCTAACCCACAACTAAAAACAATGTTAAGACTATTATCATGTCAGTTAGCAATAAAATAAAATGTAAGCCTTACAGTGTAATGATAAACATTTTGGATGCATTACATAATAAAACGTGCGTGTTTTTTTTGTATAAACGTTTTAGATAGAACAAATAAATAAATGCAGAAGTGATCAAATGTTTCATGCAGACAAATGAATGTAGGAACGAAGAAATTATTCTCGTAAACCGAGATAGAAGACTTAAGACTACAAATCAATCATGAGCATACGCCAAAGAGAATTGATGAAGAAACCCTTCAAAAACCCCTTCAAAATGTCTCAGAAAAAACTCACAAACGCAAAATACGTTTTAGGTCGGCTATAACAGCAAGAATTATCAAGGAAGGAATAAGAATTAGACAATGGTTATGCACTTATACAGATACACTTGTCCACTTTCCTCTATTACGTTTTTCTCAGGGAATATTTAGATACCCCGCTGCTTGGCAGAATCTTAGGGTTTGCTTTACGCTTAGGTCCCACACATCGTCCACCGTATTGATCTCGGATCAGGCCAAATTTGCCTAGTTCGAATGAGCGCTAGGCATTCACAGAGGAAGTGGGTTGACGACTCCACTTAGTCTCCATCACATCTCATATAGAGGGGAGTGTCACTCTTCTCTACTGTAAGTCTAAATTTCATTAGATTTACGTGACCTGTAAAGATCTCGGAGATTATTCTGAAGCCTTGCCCAGCCAGCGAGAGCATCTCGTTTGTCCTCTGGTTTATCTCATTGCCAAGCAAGACTTTAGCAGTTCGGCAGCCATAATTTTTTCTCCAAACTAACGCATGTTGGTCGAATAGATTGTTTTGAAAAATCTGTATCCCCACTAAAGGGGAAGAATTAGACAAATTTAATAATAAAATACAATAAGAAAATATACAGGCAACTTCTTCTTGCTTGAAAGCAGTAAACCAATCAAAATGATGAAAGATAAAATAAACGACTTGGAATATCTAAATATCTTGTCTCGATGCTTTACACAGCAATGATTTTAATAATGGAGCTAAATGGTGATAAACCCTGCTTTGGTTGACAAGGCGTTGTGTTAAACTCACTTATGTTATAGGCCTGTAAAACTAGTTTAACCGTGTAATGTTAAATATAATTAAAAAGGTATTGTGAAAATATTTTGACATTTCTAGATAAGTTCAATAGCAGAGATGAATAAAAAAACAGCAATAAATAAAAATCCCAGTAGAACATTTAAAGCATATCTTAAACTGGAAATCTATATAGTTCGGACCATATACACAGTTATTGTCTTAACGCCTTTAATAACTTTTTCAATTCTTTTGTTTTTCTAGATACTAGAAAACTTTAAAATTTCCCGTATTTTTTACAAAACGAGTGGTAATCAATGAATCAATCAAGTCCTATGACTTATTCTGATGTTAAAATTATTAACATTTATAGAAGAAGGATAATAGGCTCAAAAAAGGTTATCTCCAGCCCATAACCAAAGGCTTAATATTATCCATACAGAACTGAATGATTCGTACAAATAACTATGAAAAAAATATATATATTTTAAATTGGAATTGGAAATCAAAGATGTATAATGCCATGCCCCACATAAAACAATACATCATATTAAAGCATGATGTGGTATACTATCTGAATATCTTAAGAGACACAATTAAATATTAAAAACCCTTCCCAGAGAATTTACAAATAAAACTTGAATTGGTCTTTCGCCTTACTCTAAATTTAATCTAGACCAGTAATAAATTCAGAAATTTTATGCTTTATTCAGATAGACCAATGATTATTTATCGCACCATACATACTATAAAAACCCAGAGATGAGTGTCCGTCCACAAATTTTAATTTTATAATTTTGCTATTACCGGGTAGAATATATAACATGTAACATGTTTATATTATTGATAAAAAGAGTGTTTGATTATAAAATATATGGCGGTTGGTTTGGCATTGAGTATTCACAAGTGTAGACTAATATCGGAGTAAAAAGTTCTGACCCTAGACCTACATCTTATAAACTATGCAAGTAATTTTAATTTTCTAAACTGCACTATAAAGACAATTTTTGTCTACATAACATGCGCTGATCATTTCATAATTTTTCAAATATGCGCTAACATACTGGAGAAAATATGTTTAGAAAAACCTGTTTTTATCGTTTTTATATTATTAGTAAAATAATGCATTGAATAAAAAATAATTATTAAGAAAGTATTTATGGGAGAGAAAAAATATTTATATATGTAAGAGGTAGAACCCTATATTAATGTTTTATTAAGGTTTTAAGATTTTTTTAATTAATAATAAAGTTACAATAACAAATCTCGCTTCACATCAATTCTCGCGTTTGAAAAAATATTCGAAAAATTCCCATTGAATTATTTAGGTAAAAGAAATATGCTTTGAGGAACAGTTTCAAAAAATAATTTTTTTATGGGCTGTATAAACACATATACTTTGTAGTTGGCGAGCCAGACATGCGGTGCATAGGAGGTATTCTTACCAAGCGGCGTATCTGACTTATAAAGGAATGCAGAGCACATACAAATAATAAATATGGTTTTGCCGCTCGCTATAAACCTATAGGCAGATTTAATACGTTCATCTTTGTTTAATAATAGCATTAGCAATAGATTTAATTTACAATAAAATAATGACAAAACATGATTTAGTCAATATATAATTATTATTCAATAATATTTCTTTACTAAATACCCAGCATATTTCGCGAATTGCAATGATTCAACGTTTATTATTATTATTTTTTTTTTTTAATTTAAATATAATATTATTTACAATCTGTATTTAGATACAATAAGTAAATGTTTTGGTGGTAGGTGGTTGTCGTGTGGGAGTGTCGCCCTTTGGTGTCACTGCCCT
>JARJDX010021417.1:0-17075 GCA_030264735.1 Gymnusa sp. GC000175 | reverse complement strand
TCTATTTGGATTTAATATCCACAAAAAAAACAAAATAAGCAATATTTATAAAACGATTTGATAAGTCTGGTTTTTATAATAATAATTTTATTTTTATGAAAGAAGTTGAAAAAATTGCACATGAACTTTAAATGTTGAAAAGACTTTTAAATTTCGAGGAATAGATCAATAAAAAATATACAGTTAGGAGTTTTGAGCAAAACTTACAGATTATAACGAAATTTATTATTTAAATCACATATTTAATAACTCTTACTTAATTACACAAGATTAAAGTTTAAAAATTAAACCAAAATTAAAATAAATTATTTCTATTTTGATTAATTAATATGGAATTGGTTCATTTAATCTAACAGATTGGAAGCAGCGAATTTACATCGTTAAGTTTTGCTTTAATATTTAGTCTTTTTTTAAATTTATTTCTTACCAAGGGCGCTGCCAGGGGGGGGGCTCGGCCTGCAGAATTAGCCCAATTTTTATGAAGTATTACCGACTATGCTCGGGGAGTTGAAGATAAAATTTATTAATCGCAAAAAATTGTTTTTTTTACTACGTTGTAAACAATATTACTTTACTTTGTAGGACCGCCAAACGTAACTCATGTCTCTCATTAGATAGTAAAGGCGGCAGTGCGCCTGCGCTTCGCATATAGTTAAACAAAATTATATACATTAAAAATTATTTATATGTATTTTTATTTCGTCATGACATTTTTAAATTTCGAAAAAAAAAGAATATGTCAAATAAATAAGTCTTAATTAATTAATGGTTATTCTAAAACTGAAATAGACAGAGTTATGAGCATATTTTACAAATTAAAAATTCATATGCCATAACAAATATCCAAATTAGATTGATCAGTCCACCTTGTAATTTCCGATTTGGTTGTACTCGGTGTATATCACAATAAGGTAGTCGTCGTCAGCCTCTTAGAACGCCACTCCTGCGCCTGTAATGCAGGCAACTAACATTACAGGTGAACCTACAATTTAGCGTGGATTCAGAACCACTGGAGTTACATGATTTCTCATCCAAATCCGAACCAGAGAAGGTTTTAGCCATAACACTCCACGCTGGCAAGGCGGGTTGGGGAGTTGGGGCAGTGTTTGGCATTTAAATATTTATAAATATTATGCATGCTGTGGGGCGCGAACCCACGATCCTGCAGGTAGTAACCAGGGCTTATTTAAAAAATTTACGACTGGCCAAAAAAATACAAATTTGGAAAATGGTCAGATTAAACATAAACATAATGGGCATTAGTGAAGTAAGCTAGAAGGGAAAGGGCCAATGCTTCACGAAAAACAGGACAATGTTTTACTTGGGGTCTGAAGAAAATGGTCCAAATCACAGACATTAGATAGGAATGACAGAGCGATAAGTAAATGTACACATCGTACATCACTTCATACCTTACTCTAATAGAATAATGCTGCAACAACTACAAACAAAAACTAGCAGAATGAATATTTTACAATTCAATGCACCAACGACGTAGAAAGAGAAAGGAAAAATTGAACAATTTTATAAAGATATAGAGAAGGTTTTAAAAGCAACCAAGAGGGATAAAGTAACAATAATAATGGATGGTCAGATTGGAAGGGGAAAGCATAAAGACCCGCTTGAAGAATTTAGACTAAGCGATGGAAATAACTGAGGAGATAAACTCTTACAATTCGCACAAGAACACTAACTAAGTATAACAAATTCGTTCCACAACCTACCTGCTAGATAATGGCAACAATAATACAGTAAAAAACCAAATCGACTATATAATTATGTATAAAAGATAAAGAAAAAACATAATATGTTTGGCAGATGTAGGCTCCAACCACAATCCGATAATGGCTAAATTCCAACTCAAATTCAAGAAGCTAAAATTAGCAACAGCAATGATATACGCAGTACAATTTAAGAATAAAGAAATAAGAGAAATGGTAAGTAAATAACCAAATAATAACATTAAAGAAAACGCAAGAAAAATTGAAAAGGCGGAAGAACCAAACAAAAAATGGAAAATCATTAAAAACACAATGCAAGAAATCAGCAAGAAACATCTCGGACAACATAAAACAAATAAGAAGAATGAGTAGATGACGGACGACATTTCGCTTTAATGAATAAAAGGAGGCATCTCAAATCCACAAACACAAACAAATATACAGAAATGCAAAAAATAATAAGAAGAAAAATAAATGTAGCAAAAGTAAAATGGGAGAACAATGCACAAAAATGGAACAACTTCATAAAAAATATAAATATTTCAATGTCCACAAGAAAATGAAACAAATACCGGCTCACATAAAAAGTCACGAAATAACTTACAAGATACTAGAAGATCAAATGGTAATAGAACAACTATTTGAAAATGAAAGATAACCTAGAATACAACACGATATATTGAATACAAGCGAAGACACAGGCCCACCGATAACGAAAGAGGAAATCGCTCACGCACTTAAAAACATGAAAAACTGCAAAACATCTGGCCCAGATAAAATGGCAATAGAAATACTTCTAGATGAAAAACAAATTCCAATGATGACCAAATTTCTAAAACGCATATATAATATGGGCAGAGTACCAACAAAATGGCTGTGTTCATCACCATCTTTAAAAGAGCAGCTGCCCAAAAAATGTAAAGAATATTGCACAATAAGCGTTACGTGTCATACATTAAATATAATTTACAAATGTATTTACCGAAAGCTAGAAGAAAAAATAAGCGATAGCCAATATGGTTCCCGAAATGGATTTTGATGCCGAGAGGTATTCTTCAGCCTAAATTCGCCTGTTTTGTAACAATAAAACAGCTGGTATTAAAGTCAACGGCAAAATTTAAATAATATACGACGACGCTTTGCAGATGACATTTTTTAATAATTAATAACCTTCAAGATCTACAGAGGATAATTGAAAGAGTCCAGAAGTTAGGCAACGGTATTGAATAACATGAACTTGAAGAAATCAGTATTCATGATCCTTTCAAAAAAGCCATATAATAGCAACCAATAAGAACTTGGGAGACATGAATCAAATCGCAATGTGATATTGGCGAGATAATAAGCAGGGTAGAATGGGCTTTTAATACATTTTTGAAAATAAAAAACTTCTTCTGCTGTAAACAACTTATTAACGGAACAAAAATCAAAATGATAAAATACTGCATGGAGTCATACTGCTGTATGGAATAGAAGCCACAACACTCAATTGAACGACTGGAGACATTCAAGATGTAAATATTCAGAAAAACTCTTAGGCCGTCCGCACACGGGCCGTTTGGCACTCCAAGAGTCTGCGACTCGAAGTCTCCCTCCAATCGACTTCCTATGTAAGTAAATAGATTACGATTCGATTGCCAAACGCCTCGTTGGCGGCGCTCCACTTATTTACATTGAAAGTCGGTTGGAGGGAGACTTCGAGTCGCAGACACTTCGAGTACCAAACGACCCGTGTGCGGACGGCCTTACAATACCATGGACGGATAAAATAACCAACGTGAAACTCTTAAAGAGAATAGAAACAGAGAGGCAGCTAATTGGAGTATCTGCGTCATGTGATGCAGGGACAATGGTATGAACTTCTGCGATTAATAATCCCAAGCTAAGGTGCAAAATTTAAGGAAATGGTTTAACTGTACATCCAATAAGCTGACGTTCAATTTTTTTTGTCACCCTAATATACTTTAAAGATGATAAATTAGGCTGAAAGTAGACTCTGTCTATACCTGATAGCGAGAACTCGGGTCCATACAATATATTTTAAAAGAACTACTAAACTGCTCGTTGGCCGACTTTGCATCTCCAAACATAACAAAGTTACCAATGGTGCCTACTTAATTTGAAACTTCCTGTATAAGTCGTTTAGTTTAAAATCTTTGCAAAGTGGTGAGTTGAAAAGAAAAATTTTATACACTCATTCTAAAAAAAATTCAATCTTAAAACCCTAATGACCCATTGCCTAATGGACAATTCTTAAGCTTGTATAAGAATTGCTTGATTACGTTATTATGTAGTGCAAATTATCCATTTGATAGTGTTTAGTACTTTGCAAAAGAAAATATTTCTAAAACTCAAATTATGTCATTTGTTACAAAACAACCTTAATAACTTTATTACATTTTTTTTACTGCATTAAGCATGGTTTTATAAAGCCGAAGCCGAATATAACTTTAAAATGCTATTTTTTGTGACTCTTAAACAAAAATAGTGTATTAAGCCGTAATTCATAAGTTGAAGTCAATAATAAACAATTTCTTGAGAATCACTAAACGAAATAATAGCTTCTAGAGAAACAACTAAACCTCGACACTATTCAATTCACAATTATATAAACTTTAACAGGTAGGTACCTAAATAGAAATCAAAACCTAAAAAATTATAGTTGTATTTATGGTTAAATTACTTACCTTATATATTAAATAAATTAATTAAACAAGCACCGTTCGACCACCCTGCATACAAAAAATTAGTTTTTTTTATAAATCAATCAATTAATAAACCAGAAGTAATAAAATAACAATTCGCAGCAAGCAAAGTAATAAATTTGTATTCATTTAAATGAATTTTTCTTAAAGAGTAATAATTTTAGTTCTTAAATATGGAATTACAGGTTCTAGAAATCCGCTCAACGGAATCTTAAAATAATAGCACTTTGGTAGTAGCATTTAATAGAGTAGAGTTAATCTCACATATCCTTTGCAAAATATTAATTAAAAATTCTACTACAACACATCCGGAGTTTCAATATTGATAATTATAACGGCAAATATAGATATGTGAAGCACATTAATTAACTTTTCAACAGATATTAATCATTTAACAAGATGAAAATAAAGCACTCACCTATGGATTCCTAGAGTTCAAACAACGAACCTGCAATAAAAAAACTATAAATAAAAACAATTATCGAAAGTTTTTAATGACCCCAACAACAATATGGGCTTTACTTTCAGGATTTTGTAATAAATTTTTGTTAATAAACATGACACGGTGATTAATTCATGAAAATATCGATTGCTATTCATTAGCACTTTTAATATACTTATAATTATTACAGTTAATTTATTGTGCGGGTATGAATCTTACCTCATTATTTTCAATTCCTTTAGCATAGTTAATTGTGCATCTAGCGGTTTTTTAATGTAAAATTCCACGTACAATAAATATATTGTTTATATAGCATGTGTTGTTATTATATCGGGTTAATTCGTCGCTCATTGATTATTTAAATTGTTCTAATGAAATAAACATTACTTTACTCCGATTACCGTTTTATTTCCTTTATAATTAACAAAACATCACTATAAAGAAATAAGAAAGTTAAATTTTGCGTTAAGTGCATAATTATATTGTTTATGTAGCATGTGTAGAAATGTAAATTTTATTTTATTTTATTAATAAAGAAGGTGCACTATTGCGCCTCAAATATTTGTGACCCATTATTATGCCATATTTATATTAAGATTCATTCTTTTTTTAACAATATATTGTTACTGTTAAATTAATATGGTGATAACCATGTGACCTCGTAGTTAGGCCACCGGTTGGTAAAACGGTTAACTATCCTGTTAACCCAAGCATTGCCACTATAGTAAAGCATTCAGGGTTTATTAAAAAAAATCGAGAACATTACAAACCTTAAATCTATAGATAAAACGCAAATAAACTCTTACTGTGAGTAACAACAAACGCCAATGATAGAAATATGAAAACATCTGATTAATTGCACAGGTTTGCCACCATTAAATATTAAATTTCGCAGCTACGTGGTTAATATCTATTGTTGATGAGTCTGTTAAAGCCTGGTAATAAATATAGATCCATTGTTAAATCCTAATATGTCAGCTGATCGGCTACTAAAGAATAAATTTCAACGAAAGAAAAAAAGTTTTAAAGATGAGGAACGTACACCATCTGTAGTAGTTTATTTATATAAAGTCGTCGTCTACGTAACAAACTTAAANACAGTTTTTGATGCCCCAATTTTGGAGGGATGATATTTTTAATACTACTGTATTTATAAAGCCTCTACATTTTCAATAATTTTAAGAGAACAACAATATGGCGTTTCCAGAAGAAGTTCGCTAAATTTGATATTTTTAGACTTTTTCGGAGCTTCATCAAGTCTTTTTCTTCTTTTAAACTAGGATTTGCATCTTGTTATTTTTGCTATTACGCCTCCGTTGACGATGAATTCCAGCTTACGTACCAGGCTGCCTGGCCTCCCTCCAGGTTTTTTTCAACTGCTAATTCTTATTGCGATATTCGGGGGAATCTGTTTTCTCCTATTATGTATGTGGTCCAAATTTCTGGTTCAAAAATTTAAGACTTTTTACGTTACAATCTAATTGAAAATTGGGCCATTTTTGGGCACGAAAATTTTCTTAAATAACTGGTCATTAATTGTCCAAAGTTTAAACCACAATTTAGATTATTAAAAGATAAAAAAAGTAAATGGTGCCATGTGACAATGCAAGGCCACACACGAATGCAGCTGTAAAAACAATTAATATGTTGAGGTATACTTTCCCATTTCATGCAACTAGTGCTCCTGTCTACGATCATTATTATTTTTGCTCTACATTATATAGATGTAATTTTATTTTCTTTGTAAAAATTATTATATATTGTTTAAAAGACTATTCTCTAGTAGCGGTTCTTAACATTTGGTATTACCACTAGTATAGAGGAAGATACAAGTTTAAAACAAATTTTAAACAAATACTTAAAAGAGGTGATATAATTAAGGAAGTAAGTTTTTTTTATCATAATCATCCAAAGAAATAAAAAAATCAATATATCTGCAAAATGATAATATAACAGGATAAATTATATCTTTAGTAAGTTTTACAAAAGTTGCAAGGCTACTTAGCAAGGAATATAAAAAAATAAGGAGATTTACGTATGTTATTTAAATAATTCTGGAATAATTGAAAATTACTTGGTTTTATCATAGCCACTAGGATGCCACCGAGTATTGTAACGTAATTTTTTCGTTCCTTGTTTTAAAATTTGCGATTTAAGCGCAAATATTTTAGTAGGTGCTTTATTTGGTACCACGCGGGAAAACGCAAGCGTCAGGTGACGCTTCTCTCAGTAGTCCGCACCACAACCAGCGACAAAAAAACCGCGTCAATCCTGTAAAAATTATCTGCTCTTTTTCCTAATAATTTTTCAATTTCCTCTTTAACTTTTTTAATTTCTTAACTTTTTTCCTTACAAATTAAACAGGTTGACGGCTTGAATTAGCTAAGATGTCAGAATAATAGAATTATTTATTACTATATTATTATAAGGGTGTGTATCCCATTTTTTTGCATATTGTTATTTTGCATTTTTTTAATTTGGCTTTCATTAATATTTAGTAAATTTATTACTGTCACTGGATTTACATTGTTTGCTTGCTTGCGCATTTTGCTTATGCTTATTTTCTATTTTATGTAAAACTTCTGGGTCTAATTTATAAAAATGCCGCTGACAAGTACTTCATTCACCCTCGAGGTTACATTGAACTGTAACAATAAGGGACAACCCATATTGTTGTAATTAAGCTAACTACGACTTAATCGTGAACTGTTGAATAAAGTCCAGGCAGGCAGGCAGGACAAGATCAAAAAGTCTTCGAAACATTGATGTATTCACACTTTAAGCATAGAATCAATAAGCAATTTACGATTGACAATTTGCATTAATTTAATGCACATCGGCTGTTTGATTTGTTTTTTATGTTTGTTTTTTGTATTCGTCTAATTTCTACATAGCGCCCAACATAATACCTTAAAACGAACCTCAAGCTGAACTGCTGATCCCAACCAAAGTAAGTTTTAGTTCAAAATTAGTTACAACATTTTTATGAAAATAAAAAATATTTTTGTAAAACATTTTTATACATTGTCTTAAAATTTATATAATATTCGTCGCTTCTAACCTTAGAGTGCTAGCTTCTATAAAGGCCATGTTTTTAACCCAGCCAAATGGACAAATACATGTGGATGTAGTGTAGCAAGCCCATTATTATTCCAGGTTTGATCCCGGCACTCATTTTATTAAAGGCTAAGTGAACCTGCGACTGAAAAATGCCAGTTGGGGTAACTGATTTTTTCAAAACATGAATTTTTTCAAGCAGGCAGGTCGGCCACATACAAGTTGAAGAGCAGTGGACAAGTACTTATTACTAAGGAAGACCGTTGGTCAGGATGCGTTTCTTGTTGTTCAGATCATTTAAGTTTACCTGAAACGCGCGTTTATTAACCATGTTTTCAAAAGGTCTGTTTGCCATTATGTACTTGGTGGTTTTTAGAATTAATTTATGAGACATTGGACTGTATCGTACGCTGCTGTTAGGTTTGTAAAAAATATTGATCTTCTGCGTCCCTTTTGGAAGCAGCAGGTGTTTTCGGAAACGTGCCTATTATTTAGTATCACGAGCTAAGACGTACAATTAGCCGGTACCTTTTTGACATGTTCTTATCTTTGCCTGCTGTAGAAAGTAAGATTAGTTTTGGTGCCAGTAAAGAGGGTTATTGAGTATAACTTAGCTCTAGAGCCTCAATGGAGCAAGAATAAATTCTAAATAAATCACATCGCACCCAGAAGCTTTTACAGTTTCTATATATTTTATCGCGGTAGATACCTTCTTTATTAAGAAGGAATTTGCAAAGTTTTACTCTTCGGTGTTTTTCTTTTTTAGTTGCCTCTGTTATTTTTTATTTAGCATTGTGGGTATTTTGTTCTTGGAGACTCTAGATGTCGTGTCGATATTATTTGGTTAGGAAATACTACTGGTTACTACTACTACTACTACTACTATATTCGAATATAGTAATGTTCAAGCCCAGTGTTTATGGAAGGTTCCGGGCTTTTCTGTTTGAAGTATGTATTGAACTTTGAAACAATTTTTTATGAAAGTTTTATTATACTTTATTTCAAATTAAGATTAAGAGATATGTTTATCACATAATTAATTAATTAATCTGTAACATTATAATTTAATAACACTTTGATTTTTTCCGTTTTGATTTATTACAAATTTTGGCATATGATTGATCTTATATCCTGTTATTAATATACAATTAAATCATATTTAAAATGAAGTGCTAACTTATTAATTATCAAGCGTTTCAGTTTTTTACGCATCTTAGAAAAATTAATTTGAACCCAGCAAAGATGAAATACTAAATTATAAATTTTACGGTTTCTTATAGCAATATTAAAACTGAAAAAACTAGCAAATATTTAATTAAGGTAGTAAAATATTAATTATAAAATACTTGCTGTTAAACGTCCATTGCCCAAAAACCGTAACTGTAAAAATTTAATTCTCACGATACGGAAATAATCGCGCGATCGCTTAATTATTTCGTTTCTGAAAAAATGCCAAAACTAATCTAGCCACACACAAATCTTCCCACAAAAAATTACCTTGCAAAAAGTTGAATATTCGGTTATTTTAAAAAATGTAGAAGGTAAAATGAAAGAGAAAAGTTTACTTTTACTGGTAAAACTTTCGTGATGAAATAAAATTAAAAGTGAATTACTGTATTTTTCAATGGATCATTAGAAATCGTTGTCTCTTAATGCGACATTACCTTATAAATGCTTATTTCTTATTTATTTAATAACTTTTTTAATTGCACATAAAAACAATACAAAGTTTATCAAGTACGATGAAAGCGTCTGTAATAAAACACAATTAATAATGAAAATTGAAAAAAAAACGCATTAGAAAATGATAAAAAATTATATTTAATAATAGGGACATAAACCACAAGTTTATGTGAGTACAATACTTGCAAAGAGATTAAACTGCAAATAATTTATGAATATGCATGGTCATGTATTTGCCTTATGTTTATGCAGAAGACAAACATTAAAGCCTGCACCTCTTGATTCTGAGTCACTTCATACTCCATATGTATTAACTTACGTAACTTTCATTTAAATGTGTTTTATGGCAAAATTAAACTTATATTGTCTGCAAACGACCTCTTGCAGTTGGTTTCATGTTAAAACTAAAAAAAAGTAATGAATAATGGTGTGAAACATGTCTTTTATACAAAATTGCAGTTATGACTGAGATATGATAGCCAAGAAGTGCAAGATACTTCAGCTCCATTTTGACTTAATCATGATGAATGTTATGCTCTGCTATTATATACAGATTTATTCTTACACCTTCTTGTAGGTGCAATCAAGATATTTAAAGCACAATTTGTTCTAGTGACAGCGTGGGTGTAAAATGTAAAAATTTTATTTTTTTGTATCACCTGCAATGCAGGCATTTAAAATTGCAAGCGGGGATTCTAAAACAGAAATAAAACTGTTTTAGATTCGTATCCAGACGCAAGTTTTTTTTTGGAATAAATGAATCGACAAATCTTACAATCTTAGTTTGTAATATCATTAATAACTGTATTTGTTATATTAAAATATAATTATAAATGCTTGACAAGGTTTTTCTAACTGCTTGAACCTGAACAAATTAAATATAATATGCTAATTCTAAAGATTATATTATAAGATATCAAATGAACTCATCTAAATAATTATAGTAAAAAAATATCAATCACATTCGATTAAAAAAAAATACAAATACAAATACAAATGACTCTTCAGGTAAGTTATTGTTTTTATTAAAATTATTTTAGACTTTGTTTAATTGGTATAAAATAAATAAGACAATGGTTAACCAGAAAGTATTCTAAAAAAATTGCCAACCAAGAATAGGCCCTAAAATAAATTATGGACAGCAGAGCACTGTGTTAATGCCTAATGCCGGCCATATTCGGCTAAAGTTCCCCCAATATGAATCTCTAAGTGGCAGGCTCCTCTTAGCCTGCTTGAATGTTGAAGAGTCTTCCCATCATAAAATTATCTATTTAGGCTATCGGAAATAAAACTTATTCTAAGTATAGACTAAAATTTCATTTGATTCTACAAAAAAATTAAATTGGTAAATTGAAATTATTGAGAATATTTTGAACTTTTTCTTTGTAATGCTATCTATTCAACGCAGCAGCTCCTTTAATGTTAAAAATTCTGGATGAGTCAAATTTGAATTTGGTGGTTTAGCACACCGGAAGATTTTCGCCGCTTAACTAGCTTCATATCACGCTTGGAGGAAGTATAAAGGGCCTAATGAGGCCTAAGTGTTCTGGTCCCCAGCGTCACGCTCCAAACTCAAATCCAGAATCCAGAATCAAGCTTGGAGGATCTATTTAAGGAGCTAAACTGTAGCAACAAAGGAAACAACATAAACGGCAACAACCTCAGATTCGCCTATGACGTTGTTCCCATAGCCGGTAATCTCCCGGATATCCAAGATGTGCTAATAGACTTGCAAATCGCGGAAGAACAAAGAGGACTGAGCGTAAACAAATAAAAAATCAAGATAATCTCCAACGAACCTAATAGCGACAATTACGTTGTAGTAAAGGACGACATTTTTCAATAGCTACATATATATGGGTATACGCATAAGTCTGAGCTCAAACAACCAAGACGAAGAAAAAAAAAAGAAGGATAAAACTCGGGTGGGCAGCATTTGGGTTTTGGAGAGAAATCTTTAGAAGCAAAATCGATCAAATTCTACAGACAAAACTTTACAACCAAAATATTCAATATGTCCTAACTTACTCTGCGGAGAATTGGACCCTGACTAAGAAAAATAAGCAACACCTGCGCTCAAAGAGTAATGGAAAGAAGAAAATCTAAACTAAAAACGAAAACTAAAATGGCAATGGGCGGGACACAAGACCTAAGATGAATTAAGATTCTAGCGACCGAGATTGGGACGTCATTTCAGGGGCAGACCGGAAACGCGATGGATCAACGACTCTAAGAGAACAGAAGCCTACAACAGGATACAAAAAGCACAGAATCGCCAAAAGAGGATTTCACTAGCGGATTGATATATAGGTAGATGATGATAAACTTGCCAGAGAAATGGAAAGTATTTTGGGTGCTGAAAATAATGATTATGGCAAACTAGGTCATCCAGTTCTAGAAAATTTATCCACGCAGATGAAAACCTAAATAAGAACTTGCATCATTATCCCTCCTAGAGATTATCACTAATAAACTCGCCAAGAAAGATGCTATCATATTTTAAAATATAGCCAAGGCTACCGAATACACAGCTCGCTTTTATCCCAGAAGATATTTCAGATGTTAGTACCTATATTCCTCGCCTCATGTTTGACCGACATATAGGTGATATACATCAATAACTTAACACACCAATAAAGATTAAGGATTAAATTTATACCTAATATCCTTGTTAATGTTTATATTTGTTGCAATTCTTCTAGAATTTTTTCAAGCTCTTTGCTGGTGTTACTAATATTTACAATATTGTCCAAAAATTAAAAGTGGATTCGGCGGACTCTTTTTGCAGATCAATAGACTTAAAAATATATTCAAGTAGATTGGTAAAATGTTTGGCAGATATGGTATCTCCAAGATGGACACCCCTAGCCAATGTTGTATCTTTCCGTAACTTCGTGGAGTCTAATAGCTGCCTCTGCCGTAGCTATATGGCCGATAATATTGGTGTATCGGTGGATGGTATAGCTATCAGCTTTTAGTATCGCGTGCTGGTTTACTGAGTCGAACGCCTTTTTTTAGTCAACAATGAGGACCATTTATTGTACACTATTGTTTACTGTTTGAGCTTTTTAGGACTTGGAGGTTGTCGATTGTGCCAAACCCTGATCTAAATCCCGCCTGTTATTATTCTTAATAATATACTTATTTTCTTCACAATTATACTTAAAAATCTTGTATATATATATGCAATGATAGGTCGGTAATTTCCAAGGTTGATGTTATCCCCTTTTTTTGTAAGATGATAATTGTTGTGTTGTTTTATTATGAGGGTGTCATTCATCTAATGGGGCACTCGTTAAAGGGCAGTTTGAGTTTGGAATTTATTAACACCCTTCTAGCATTATTGCTTTAGTGTTATTTTCGTCGTCCCCAGGTATTTGTTATTCTTCATCTCCGCCTGTGCCATTATTATTTCGGAGGTAGTGATCTTTGTGGATGCTTCTCTTACCTATGGAGAGTTTCTGTCTAAGTACTTTCTTCTTCTTCTGTTTGCCCCTATCCTTCTAGCGATCATATCCGTGTTGAATGTTCAAATATCTTATCGTGTCTTTGGAGATGTCCATCTTTAGTTGTCTTAATTTCGCAAGGTTTTGGCCTATTTATCTTTCTTCTTTCCTTTATAAGCTGTTTGGTGCTCTTGCCCTCACAAGTGCACAGAACTAAAAGAGATGTCTTTCTGTCCAAAATATTAATTACATATAAATTGCTTTTTTTTAGAGTTCAAATGTACTCTTTTCATTTTAAGGCGGGAAAGTTTTGATTTTACTGTAATAGCAGTTTTACAGTAAAAGCAAAACTTTCCCGCGAGTGCTGGTCAACACCTTGTGGGGTTTAAAGTACAAACATTTTTTTTTAACTAATTAGCATTGTTTGCTTATTATTTAAGCTCAGAAATATTTTCATTGGCAACAACAATGCCCTTCTGCACTTTACTACTTTAGATAAGAAATGCAAATAAAAACGTTCTATAACACCAAGTTGGATTTTGTTTATCAATAAACCACAATATAAAATTACTATAAGCAACTATTAAATACTATATTTTACAATGATGATTTCTTTTTAAATGTTATTATTTATAAAATTATTCAATACAATCAGATATTACATCTTTTATTACATTAAACACAAATTAGATTCTACCTTCACTACAGTGCACTATTTACAGCTCAATTAATAGAAAATAAAAATCTAGATTATATATTAACAACGATAAAAAAAGGCATAAAAGAAGTCAAGATAAACGTCTTTCAATGGACATTTTTCTATTTGTAGGAACAATTTTATATCTGAGCCCACGTCGTGTTTAAAGGTTTATTAAAATGAATACGTCTATAAATCTCTAATAATTGTAATTAATTGTGAAACAGAATTTACATAACGCATTGAAAGAGGTATAACATCATGAAATTGATATTTAATTAGGTACCGATAGTAGTGGTATGTTGAAATTACGTTCTTTGTACTCTAAAATAGATTTATCATAAACAAAATTGATAAGGTATTTTTTGGATGGAGTATTATAATTATTTAATCATAATTTTTGGGGGTATTTCCGTTTTAGTATTTAGTTTAAGGCTTTTTATGTCAAGTGAAAATTGTGAAGGATATTGAAGATGGATTTAAGTTGTGCAATGCTAGAGTAAACGATTTTTTAATAGATTTTTAATAATCTGGAATTTCTGAAGGTAATTTTCCGCCCATGAGTATTCTTAATGTTTAAAAAAATGCCGCATGCCTCGTGGTTTCTAGCAAAATCCATATTCCTCAAGGAATGTATAATTTCATGTGGAGATTAACAATTTTGCATTAATTGGATTTAATTGCGAGAGGCTTAAAGTGATGGACAATTTCATTTTATATCATTTCGCATTACATTTAATAAGCGTGCTTTTAATATGTACATTTATGATTCAACTTATTATGTCAATTATGTGTTACTTCCGTATAGTTTATGCAGATTTTCCAAACACATTTTTTCAGGATGAAACTGCGGAGTGAAATTTATTTTAATCCATCTAGGAAACGTTTAAAATACTTAATTATGTCATCATTAATTGCCAACTTTAGATTTCGAAGTTATAAATTGACATTTACTACTAATTATTAATGATTATAAACGAGCTCTTTTTTTACATTGCGCTTTAACATCCATACGATTTTCTCTATGATGAAATTTTTTTACTCCACACAAATTAGAATAAATGGATCCTATACTACTTCTCTTTAAGTTAATAAATCATCTTTAAAATCGACTTTTACAAGTGCACACTGCATTCAAAATCTTATGCATTTAATAATATATCTTCGTATACAGAGTGGCTCAAGCTTAAACTTAATATCGTAGTAAAATATTTTTTATTAAAAGAATAAATTTATAAATTAAATGAATTTTAAATTTTATTAATATAATGATTCTCTGAAACGCAATAATATGATACACCCTGATAACTCTTTAATAGATGATCTCCACCAGTTATCAATAAACTAACAGATTAGGATGGATTTAGAGCAGATCTTCAAACAGGAAATAAACCAAGTATATCACAAATTAGCAAATTAATACATCTAAGTTGAAAAATATTTTATCGATTATGTAATGCAGAAAGCATTAAAGTTTACCCCCACGACAAAGAAAAATATACCTTTATATACAGAGGCATAGTGAGGGTAGTTGGCGCCCGGGAAAATGGACATATTTTTGGCGCATTCTCCATTTATGAAGAAAACAAATAGCTATGTCGCGTAAATAAGGCGAGTCATGGCTTAGTAACTATAATAAACGCAGACAGAATACTTAATTATGAAGTAATTGCTTTAAATAAAATGTAAAAGTTATTTGTCAAAATTTTGACAATTTTGGCTAAAAATTAAAAAAAATTTGATGATTTTGGTTATTATTGTCAAAAACATGATCAAAATTTGGTGTTTTATTACTTTTGGATAAAATTTAAATGATTTTTATTAATATTGTTTTAAATTTAGTTACATATGAGGAATTTTCGTGAATATTCAGATGATTTTGCAATAATTTTGGTTAGATTTAAGCAATTTTATTATAATTTTGGTAACAATTGCAATGATTCTGGTCAAAATTGATCAATTTTCTGTAAAATTTTGTTATATTTTTATAAAATTGCATTAAATTAGAATGATTTTTGTCAATTTACACGAATTATTGTAATAAATTTTGACAAATTGTGAAGATTGCGGTCAAAATTTAACTAATTTTGGTTAAAATTTTAATTGATTTGTCAAAATGTAGATGATTTAAAAAAAAATTAAGCTATTTTCACCAAAATTTTATTGAATTTTGAAAATCTAGCAATAATTTCAGTTTCATTTGTGGGTTTTCAGTTCATTTGGGTTTAAATTTTGATGAATTTAGTTAAAATTGTTTAATAAAAACTGTGATGTTTTAATCAAATTAAAGCAATTTTTATACAATTTTGTTTAAAATTATTATAAATTTTCCAAATAACAGTGTTTTTAATTAAATTTGTGCAATTTATGACATAATTTAAATGAATTTTGTTAAATTTAGGTGATGTTTATTGAAATTTAAATAATTTTGGTAATTTTGATAAGGATTTGGTAAATTTGACAAAATATTGTTTAATTTTTGATAATGTTGGTTAAAATTACAATTATTTTGATTAAACTTGAGCAATTTATGTCAAAATATAGACGAATTTTGTTGAATTTAAGAAAATTTCCTTAAAAATTAAATGAATTTAGTTAAAGTTTTAATATTTTCTTTAAAACATAAACGTTTTCTAGGATTTTGTTCATAAAAAAATATTTGATCTAATTCGTGCGGTTTCTGTTAAAACAAAGATGATTTTGATTAAAATTGGAATAATTTTGTTTATATTTTACTGCTTTCTGTAGTGCTCTAGCAAGGGTAAAAATTGCAATGACATGAAATAAATTTTTATATTTTGTTGAAATTCATTTTGAAATTGGCCAGATATGGGAAATTTTTGTCAAAGTTTAAAAGATTTTTGTTAAAATTACGATAATTTAATTACAGTTTAAAAATGTTGGTTAAAATTGTTATTAATTTACGCTACTTACACATGGTGCCCTGGTGCAACTGCAGCCTCCTCCACTAGTTTATTACTCTATAAGTTATTTGTGCTCAAAATTTATGTTTTAAAATGTGTAAAAATACAACAATAAAATGCAAAATTGATGTTTTATGCAGTGCTTTACATATACGGTTTTTTGCAAGGATGTTTATTTTAGTTTCAAAAGTTGGATGACAAACGCCCTCTCTCCCTTTTTCCGATATACCTAACATAAACATATAATGTACCTTCTGAATACGTTTGAAATATATTTACAAGAAAATAGAAAATAATTTCAATAAAAATTCTACAATTTGTATGCAACATTTCTTAGAAAATTTTTTAATGAGGAAACGAAATTGGTTACCGTGGTATTTACTAAATTATCATTTATAAA
>JARJDX010021402.1:0-12801 GCA_030264735.1 Gymnusa sp. GC000175 | reverse complement strand
TCATGAAGGTCGCGAGTATAAACTGGCAATGAAAAGCTTTAAACAATAGCAAATACTGAAGTTTGAAGAAGGTCCATATCGAGAAGTGAATGACGAACGACTTAATCAAAAAAGCAAAAAAGAATTCTGTATGCGCTGCTTGTTTCTAATCATAGTTTGAAGAAGAAAGATAAATACCTACCTAACTTATATTGATGTTTCGAGGCTATGTTTAAAGTTACAAGATGCAAGAAAATCTCTGTTGTCAGTGATACTGTATCTAATCTTACTCAATAGTTGCTATAGGGGCCGGATAATAATCAGATATTTTCAAAATAAAAAAAATAAATTTTAACATGCATTTTAGAAGAAAAAGTTGTTAAAAAGTGCCGCTTATGAGGAAACAAAAAACATACCTAAATTTGAATTTTATACACAGGGTGTCTCAAAAATTTAAATTTCTCTCTATGGTGCTTACTGTCTGGATAATTTATTATTTAATTATTTTATAAAAAAAATTAACACAAAAATAATTAATTTAATAAAAATAAAATTTAATTTGGGATTATTTCTTCAAGAGCCATTTCAGGTTATCACACATCGAAAAATTTAATTTTCCTTTTATCAGAAACCATATTTTGCAGTAAGTCAAACCTGAAATATAATTGCAATTGGGATTTTGAATGTCTAGACATAAATTTATTTTATATCGTTGATATAAACGTTATCTTATTTCAAATATATAAAATAAAACAATACGGACGTAATTGTACACAATAATTTTATTTAGTGTCGCGCAATAAGTTGCGTTAATTTGTTTCTGTAACTGGGTAGTGTTTAAAATTAATAAATTAAAAGGCAAAAACGTCAATAAAACCAAATCATTTAATAAAAATATCCAATTCTTGTCAAAATACTTATAATTACTATATAAAACAAAGAGTTTTTTATCTTTATGATTATATTTTATTGAATGTGCATAAAAGTATAAAAAAATTATTAGAGATTGTACGTTTCATACAACAACAATTCTGTTTAAAAAGTCTACTCTAGTTTGATAATGAATTTAACAATTTTATCATTTAATAAATTACAAATATTGATAACGCAACTTGTAGACTCACAGATGGATTTTATTTTATTTGGTGATAACAATTTTTTATTGTTT
Source organism: Gymnusa sp. GC000175 (assembly GCA_030264735.1). Lineage (NCBI taxonomy): Eukaryota > Metazoa > Arthropoda > Insecta > Coleoptera > Staphylinidae > Gymnusa > Gymnusa sp. GC000175. The sequence goes on along the minus strand of JARJDX010021402.1, from coordinate 11,654 downwards.
AATTTATATTTGAAACATATTTAAGTCTAACGCTTGTACGTAAGTCGTAATAGAGTAAAACAAGGGCCCCTTTAGTAAAAAAGCTTTTCGAATAGTAACAAAGATGATCGTTAATTAGCAATTAAGAGGATTGCTTTTTATCTATGAAGAAAGTCGTGTATTAGCAACGAAAAAATGGTTTATTAGAAATGAAATGGGTAGATAAAAAAAAGTTTGCAATAAAAAAGTAATTAAATACAAATGAAGTAGTACGTAGCTGCACGATGATTCTTCATTAGCAATGGTTATTTAGGACCAATAAAGATTTTCGTACATTAGCTAAAACGGTTATTTTATAACAACCAAAAAGGTCGTTTGTTTGTAATTATCTTCCTTCATTAGCGACGTGACGGGTTTTGTATAAATATAAAAGAGTCAACAAAAATAAAAAACGTTTTTTATTGGCAACGAAGACGACTTTTCGTTAGCACCAAAGAGGGTCGTTAAATAGCAACTATAATGCTCAAATATTAGTAAGGAAACCTGTCAGTCAATAGCAAAGTTTTCTAGCAACGTAAAGTACAAGCAAGTGACATAATTACTACAAAGTGCAAAATTACTTTTTGAAAATCTTAAAAAATATTTTAGAAAAATAAGTTAAATGAAAAACAAATGTCCGCTAATGTTCAAAAATGTCTGAAAATGTAAATTTTCTTACTTTTGGGTTTAAATCGCGTTTCGCTCGCCATTACAAGGAGCGTTTTCAAGGTGAAAAAGTTCGATAACTGAAAGCTTCAATTTTTAATATCTGAAGAAATAAGTGAATTAGTTCTTCTTGTGCAATCCTTTAATGACTTTCCAGTTGCCTAGTATTCTTCGATCTTTATTCAAGGCTTTCTCAGTTTGCTGTTCTTGATGTTTTTAAGTATTTTACGGTAGATCCACATTTTGAAAGCTTCTTTTTTATTCTTGTTTTTAATTTCCATCCTTCTAAGCCATATAACATTATAGATCAAAGAAAGCACTTAATAAGTTTATAAGAATATCATTGAATAATAAAAAAACATTTTTATGTATCTCTGGTTCAGGATTTATTATCAAAAATTTAATTTTGTTGATGGTAATGTGCCCCATTTTCTTATTAAGTTCTCCGACTATTTAGAAAAGTATTAGAGATCATCCATGATGTCAGCAGTAAGTGCTGTATAGGTATAGTCAGCATAGCGAATGTTAATATTTGAATTTAATTCCTTTTTTAATGCCTTCGAGTGCCTCTTGGAAAAAAACAGGAATGGGGGGGGGGAAATACATCCTCGTCGGGCTACTTTTCAGATGTCAATTGTATCCGTAAGCTCGTCGTTAATCCTTATTTGGGCAGTTTGAACTCAGTATAGATTTTCTATGCCGCGAATATATTTTTGATCCATGTCTATTTGTTTCAGAATTTTTATGAGTTTTTGTACTCTGTCAAAACCCTTTCCATATTCTATAAAACATATGAATACGTTCTTTCTTTGATCGTTATAGTTATGAACAGAACCTGCGTTACTACCAATACTTATCTCTTCCTTAGACTTTGTCTGAACCTAAAACTGTGAAAATCTCATATTTTTGCACATTTTCGGAATAGTAAATGATTTTAACGAATTTTTTAGGCTAATAAGACTGATAAGTCTGTGTTTTTCTTTGCGAGAATATGTTCCAGTAATGGGATACAAGCCACTGAGTCAGTTTCGCAAATTTTGTTGAAAAGTGCAAAACTTTAATGCCATTTTCATTAGCAAGTTTGATGAGTTCTGTTGGAACTTTATTTGGACCGACCGCTTTGTTCTTTCATGTATGTACAACTTTTTTAATTTCTTCCTTCATGATTTGTGATAGATCTTCTATCTTTTTATTAATAACTAAATACTGGCCGTTTTTTTTGCTTTTTATGGAGGCTTAAGTCATCGAATAGATTGTAAAATCTAAAATTTTTTAATATCTTTACATAGACAATTCATCCACTCATTCTTTGCTCTTTTGATATTTGTTCCTATTATTGCGTTAGGGTTTTTGTTTTCTTTGAACTTTTTGAAAATATAAAAGTCGTCAGCGAAAGGAATTTGTCTATCATCCATGGCTGTTTGCGGTCTTTTATTTCATATCCTATTATCTTTTTGTTATTTTCTTCCATACGTGCGTTAGGTTGTCCTCTATATTTGGCGCTATCATTGTTTGTAGTCATTGATCTCTTTGCTTACTTCACCAAAGCGAACCATACACGATCTGTCTAAATGTTATTCTTGCCGACAATTGAAATTTTAATTGAACGTGTGAGGTCAGGACTTATGGACTTGAGAATGAGTCTGGCGCATTTACAGATTTTTTGAAATCCGAGCTTCAGTCATGTAAGTGGGGAGACTGACAGATGGTGCAGTGGTAGCTATAATGAATCTCTCATTAGTGTGCCCCTTTTAGATAAATATGGAGTTACCTTGGTAAGCATTATGTTAAAAAGATTTTCGTTCATACGGTTGTCATTTTTGTAGTCATCTTTAGCATTGGTTGCTAAGATTTCACGTAGCAATTTTAAGTCTAAACAGCACATTTTTGTACCATTCCTACATCCAAAGTTCGCGTTTTGATTTTCTTCTTCTGGTCAATGTCAAGCCTTTTTTATCACTAGATATCTGCATTTTATGGCTCCCGGTAGACTTCATTCTGACTGCCAGAATGAGAGATAAGTGTAGGGTTTCTCGTCAATAAAGTCAGCAGTAATTCAACCAGATTGCACTTATTAATGATTATATAGTAGATCTAGTTTCGTAATATATCATTTGGGTTATTTTCTAGGTACTTCCATGTAAATAGTCGGCGAGTTGGTAGGCTGAACCAAGTATTGCTTACTTTCCTGTTTTTTTTTCTTTGGCAGAATTGAAGTATGTGGTATCCCATTTCATTTTGTGTCTTAATCCAAAATGTCCTACCACATCTTCATTTTCCCTATATAATTATCTTAATCTGATGGTTCTTTATGAGTTTTAGAAGTTTCTTTATTTCGCTATAAAATGTGTCGATTTCTTGATCAGTTGAATCTGTGAACCTGAATGAAGTTTACGTACTTAGCATAGAGTTTTATTAAAGCTATCCTGACGGGCTATGCTATAAAATCGATGACACCGTTGATGAGTTGTTTTGAAATAAATGTTCGCACTTCCTTTCTACGATTTACGTTTATTCTCATGGTACACTTTGTACCAGCAGCAAAACACCATGAGTTTAAGGGAACAAAACTGGTGTTGCAATTTTAAGCAAAATACTCTTGAGAGTTGCAGGAATCGAAAAATATTAAAAATCAATGACAGAACTATCACAATACTAAACAAATTAATGTCAAGATTTTGGGTAATTTTTTTTTGAAAAATTGTCATATATCATTAAAAAGTAATTAAACATTATTTTAAGATTAAAGAATTAAAATGGGACTTGTGTCGATCATGTATCGTGATTAATTTGCATAATTCAAATGGTCTTTAGTCATGCATTTAAAAAATACCATTTTACCTTCCTGCTGCCAAGTAATTAAAGCAGCAAATAGAAATACTCACTCTATATTTATTATTACCTTTAACAAACGCAGTTTTATTTATTTATAACATTTTCACCAAACTAGTAATCTCTGCAAAAATAATAAACAATTAGATTTTTTATTTCATATTTTAATTAATAATAATAATATTTTAATTTACCGCGTTAATCGACACGGCGTTGACTTTATAAAAGCAAATTTAAAAAATTTTAAGAAATTGACAGAAATTTCTTTCAAGAAGCAATTAATATGAGCACCTTAACGTCGTAAAGGATTATTATTAATTACTTTATCTACTTAATACTTTTATTAGGGGAAAATTTCAATGTAATACCTTTTATTTGGTACATTTAATTTTTGTGTACCACCATTTTTTTGTATTTAACGTGTTAATCTCACTAGAGACTAGATCCTTTTATATGCAATTCGTTTTTTTGTATTTATTTACTCTTTGTTATCATATGCATAGAATATATGGTACAAGGGTGTCTTGTAATCCACAAGTATTTCAGCCTTAGACGCGTTACCAGGGGGACATGGCGTTAAGGCTCCTTTTATCTCTAAATCTATATCAACAACCAAATAGATTTTATTATTAATAAATACCCTTTGCGTTAATGTTTGATCAAAAAATATTTTTCTTGAAGAAAAATGGTGTAAAAATAAGTCAATAATAAAGTAAAATTCTTTTACTTATTCACCGTAACAGATATGTCAACGAGAAGCTTTACACGTTCGTTGCTGGGACGACCAGATTGCTGTCAGTTTTTCCGTGGGCTCGTCGTCTACTACGGGCTTCACCATACAATTAGACATTGTTCGATTATATATATTTCTGCGTAATATATACATTTGAATAACTTTTGTTGTATGTATATTTTTTTGTACATCGCGCGTTGTATTTATATTTAAAATGCGTTTGGGTTGTACATTATAAATTGGCGCGAGGTCAATCATTCGCTGATTTAACGACGCAAAAAATGTAAATATATAACACAAGTATTGGTTAAATATTTATTATACAGGAACGATCAAAGAGAAATAAACACAATAAATGAGTACGCAATTTATATAAATTCCGCAAGTAAAAAATAGATTTTATACTTAGTATGCACCTAATTTATATTTTTGTGATTAAAAGGATTAGCCACGTCCTTATATAAAAATGGTTATTATCTAATTACTTTATTATGGGACACGTTACCAGGGACGCCACGTCGAGGCTCCTTTTATGTCCCCTTTAAGGTCCTTTTAGATTTGGACGCTCAGTTGACGGACAGCTTTATTAATTACTCTGGTAAACTTGTATATTAAAACAAAAGTTTGTCCTCTTAGTCCTTTATGGTATACAGAAAATTCGTCTCCAACACCAACATCCAAACGCTTCCAATCTTCTTTGGTCTTGGGATTTTAATATTCGAATGCACAGTGTAATTCCACTGAGAATTTTTATAATTCCTTTCTTCATCTCTAGTATGATGTGGTCTTTCTATGTTTTTTTTGCAAGCTTTTGTCTGCTCTCCTGTCCACCTCACGTTTAATTTTTTGGTTGTACCTCCTTTAATGGTGCCTGCTAGATGTATAAGTTCACCACTTGGAGCTGTTCTGTTCAAATTATCAATCTTTTCAGTTCGTTCTTTCTCTGTGTTTGCCAATATTATGGTGTCATCCGCGTTGTTGATTGATATGCCGACAATCACTGTGTCTTCATCCAGGTCTTCAAGTACCTTCCTCATGATGTTTTTAAGGTGCGCGTTACGTAACGCTAAAATATAATTTTTAAATTTTTAAAAATCTAAATTGTTAAAAGTTTAAGTAACGAAGTAGATGGGTATGCAATAGATGTCAATAATATGATTTTGTTAACCGTCATGATCGTTATTTATACAAATAAAACTTTGTAAAAAAAGTCGAAATTTGATTTTACCGATTTTAACCGATAGTTAAAGTTGAGTTCAAATAGATTTATTATTTCTAATTAAAGATTACTTAATTAAAACCAAAGCATATTTTATGTAAATATTAAATTACAATTAGACGTGCTTGTAATTAGGCAAATATATTTAACTAGATATATTTTTAGCTGTTGCTTATTATTATATTTATTTACGCTTCTTCCGTGTGTACACTATGTATTCCGCGTAAAAATTTCAAAGTTTATTTACATTTTTTGGCCAAAGGATTCATGACGTTGCATTATATTTACTTTATACTGCGTTGAATTCGTTGAAATTATAATGCATCCACGTTTTAGTAATAAAGGTTTTACGCCTTATTTAAAGCTCTTTTACGTTTGTTTGTATATTTTTTATAATTTATTATGAATTTATTTATTTCGCAAAATGAACATTGAGTCCTTATAATATAAATCAATCCGATGACGGTTTCTTCAAGGATATATTTTCCATGGAATTTTTTTAAAAGCGTCATTTGAATCAAAATGCAATTTTAAAAAGAAAGCTAAATGTGCATTTTAATTCAATAATAAAATCACATCATTAAAAACCTGTTTTAGTAGTGGAAATTCACATCGAACGATTCATCCATCAGTCGCGATGGTTGTTTAAATTAAAATTAGGATTGGTTTATTACATAAAAAATAACAAATGGTAATTCCCATTTGAGTTTTGATATTTAATAACATTTCACGGCAAATATGAAAATGTGAAAAGAATATCTTTTGATGTAATTTCACTATACATTGGGTATAATTTTCCACTTTTACCACCGCCGGGCATTTATCTAATTAACCTAATGTATTCATTTAAATAACATACATATTTTTTTTTATTCCAGGTATGTTTCTACATTAAATATTGGGCATCTGCCTACCCAACGTATCACAAATATTCCATTTATACCAAACGGTAAGCTAATTAATGTATTAAGAGTTACAGTTTGTATGAATAATAATTTAATATTTACAATGCATTAAATTAATATATACAAATATAAGTTTTATTTATACTTATTATTTTTGTTCACACTTTTATTGTTTTTAATTATTGCTTATGTTTTGATGACTTAAAAGCTTATATAAAATTTGCTAAAGTATTTGAACCTAATTAAAGCTGTCGAAATATTTTTTTTTTATAGAATTTATACAGTATGTTTCACATTGTATAGGGTCGACTAAATATGTTTTTACCAGTTATACAGCCAACTCCAATGCATCTTGATTTGGTTTCAAGTTAGGTCATAGGAGTGATTAAGTTAGAGGTTAGAGCAAAGAAGTATTAAAGAAGAAGTTGTTATTTACAAAAAAACATAGAGCCAAAAAAGCTCCATATTTTGTAAGCGGTCCGGGATCGGATCCAGATTAAATTTTTTGATAGGGTTCCAGTAATACAAAAAATATTGTAACTTCGGGTTTGGTTTAGGTTTTTTTTTAAGAAATTTCATCACCATCATCAAAAAAAAAAACATTGAGTTAAAAAACCTCCATATTTTTAAGCGGTCTGGGATCGGATCCAGATTAAATTTTTCAATAGGGTACCAGTATTATAAAAAATATTGTAACCTCGGGTTTGGTTAAGGTTTTTTTTAAAGAAATTTCATCACCATCATCCAGGCTATGGCGTTGTACGCCTTCTGGTTCTTTGTCTTTTTACATAGGGGATTAACTCATTATCCGCTTCTATGATCCGCTTTATCTCTTCAAGTGGTATGGGACTCTTAGTTTCTTTTTAATTCGTTTACTGACCATGTTTCGCATCCGTAGAGTACGATACTTTTTAGTATTAAGTTAAAGAACAGTCTCTTGTGATGTTTTAAGCCCACAGAACGGAGTTAAGGCACCCGATGACTTTTCTGTCCTGTTGCATTCGGTGTTCTGGTTTAGGTTCTGTCCTTCTGCTGGTTGTAATTTTCGTACTCAAGTACCCTCATACTAAGCATGATCCAATTTCGCTGTAATCATCTACTTTTGGTGATGTTGTTTTTTGATTTAAGACATAGATATTTCTTTTTTACGGTCAAGCCCCACACTTATATTATTTGAGTAGTTTTCTGATCATGAGTTATAGATCTTCTTTGTGTTGTGCTAATACCACTTGGTCATCGACGAAGTGTAATGTATACAGAGTTCTGTCATCGTTTATTTCAACGCCCATTATGTGTCTCCTCCAGTTTCTTAATGATTTATCCAGGTAAATATATAACAAGGTGAGTGATAAGCAACAGCCTTGATGTAGGTCCTTTGTGACCATGAAATGGTCAAAATATTTCCTCCAGTTTCTTATTGATTTATCTAAGTAAATATTTATCAAGGTGGGTGATAAGCAATAACCTTGAAGTAGGCCTTTTGTGACCATAAAATGATCAAAATATCTCGAAATACAAAAAAATGGAAAGTTTGGTACATGGTTATTCCAAAGGGGAGCAACATCCGCCTCATTTGCCGGTTTTGCCTCCCATCAACTAAAAAGTCGTTAATTTATCTTCGAAGTATGCCGTGGAGAGCTGGTTTGCTGAGGCCGATAACCACATGCGGTTATGAATACTGGAAGTCAGCATGTAGTTGTAAATTCTGGATTCTAGTTGTAGTACTTTAGCAAAAGCTATTACGAATAAAAAAATGATAATCCTCGTTACCATTCTGTTTATTCGTAATAGCTTTTGCTGACGTTCTGGAACTATTGGAGCTAAGGTAGGGTAATTGAACTATAAAGAACTAGTAAACTGCTAAAGGGAGAAATTATAAAAGGCTATAATAAAAAATCAATGCAACAACACTTTCGGTAGATCACGTAGCAGATGGAGAATATCAGAATCAATCAGACCAAAAGACACTCGTCCAGTAAGGATTCTAAAAAGCTCGTTAGAAAACGTTTAAGATTAAAAGCTGGCTGTACACCGCGGATGGTAGAATTAAACGGAGGAGGATTGTTTTGGCCACAAATTAACGTAAGCCATAGAAAAAAAATATACGAGAGAAGTCAACATCACCACCGGGAAGGTTTACCGCAAAATTGCTCGCTAGAAAATTTTCTCGCCTTACAATTTCTTGCTACAAGTGCTAAAACCTAACCTATTACTATTTTTTTGACCAATTAATCACGTTGTAAGTTATTTAAAAACTCTAACCGCCAAATAATATTAACACTAATCTAACCTAAAACAATTAACTGTCTAACCTAATAACCTAACAATTTGACCGGTAAATATAATCCTAAGTTTATTTTAAACTCTAATCACCACTCATCACTTGTACCAACCTATCCTAAAATATAACAAATAATGTAACATGTTAATCACTACTTCTGTCCACGCAATTGGTGACCAATTGTTTGACGAGTAGTTGTGTGGCGAGCAACTTTTCTGGCAAATATCTGTCTGCGAGCAATTTTCAGCGACCACCACCGGGAAGACAACGCGGCGAAACTGCTGAGAATTTTCGGGATTTAAATTAAACAAAAATAAAAAGAATAAACTATTTTTAAGCTTTCAAGAATAAACTATTAAAAATGTATTTACTTTTTCTTGTGTATGTATTTACCCCGTATAACTGTTTATACATTCCTCTTGTTTATAAATCGCATTTAAAGTTTAATGTTTCAATCACAAGAAAGGTGTAGGATTACATATTACATTTATCATATGCGCAGATTAGCTTTTCTTTCCTTAATTAAAATTAACAGGGAATGAAAACATGTATTCTCTCATTTTTTAATTATTAATTCATCAAAATAAAATGCGATTACAGACATGAATATATTAATGTTTGTGTTTGCAGCCACATGCAATAAATCAATTTTAAGTATTTTGTTAACACACATTTCTTTTTCTTTCGTTACATATTAATGTTGGAAGAAGTTTAAGGATGGGATTTTACGAGTGAGTGCTTGGACAAGCGCAAGGTCAAAGAGAAGCTCTGGGCAACAGGTGGGTGGCCCCACCCCCATAGTCGGGTTAAAACTTATTACATGTTTATGAACTACAATCATACCCATTACATCACCCATTAAACCTTTACAACTCAATTCGATAGAGGTTTCCCGCTTGATTATGAAAGTTGAATTGGTGTTCGCGCGCGCGTTGAGTTGGATTTCTAATTTTTGTTTTGTTTTATTCATGAAAAAGATTATAGACTTGGCAATCGTGAACAGGATCGCGTCTGGAATCTGGCAAAATAGACACCTTAGTTTATTTTCATATCTATTAATAAGACACTATATAACACACATGGCAGTGCGTTCGCTTAAACATTTGCCAAATTACCGTCACCCTATTATAACTTGATAGATTATTGGCGCCAAATTTTTCCATTTAATGCACCCACAAAAATACACTCGGTCCACAATAAGTATACTGAATTCCAAAAGTAACTCCTATGTCACTAACCTTAATTTATACTGCGTATTTATTTGTTATTGCTTCATTGCAATTAAATGCGTAAATGTAAAATTTCATTTTGCATAATTAGGAAATTTTAATACAATTAAAACCATTTTATTCTTTTTTATTTAATAATAATAACCTCCTAAACATTAACAATGGACAATTATCTTCGGAACAAAATTCCTCCGGACAATAAATTACCTTACTATTTAAAATATGATAGGTAAAATAGTTTTAGTACCGCAACAAACAACTACTTAAGCAGTGTCACTATAAAAAGTTAAGAATTGTTGTGTAATAAAATTAAAGAAATATTATGTGCGAAAAATTGGAGTACCTGCATTTATTTTGACGCACTGAAGAAGTTAATCCTCTCTGCCCAAAAATAAATTTTCAATAATTATAGCACGCTCAGTTTCTTAGTTAAAGTCAATAACTTGAATAAAAATAATTAAATACTTTTTGTGGATCGTCTAAATACAGTCGAACTTCCATAACTCGAACTAAAAGTCAAATTTTTATTTCTCGATTTTTTTCACAAATTTTTGCATCAATATCTTAATTTGTAGTTATTTCTGTAAATCGAATTTTCTACATCTCGATTTTTTTTAATGAACCATGAAGATTCAACTTTAAAAAGTATTTATAAAAAAATCAAATGGCTTAAGGCTTATGAAAAAATCGGAAAAATGAACGGTTCAATTTATATTTAAAAATTTTCCGATGAAAGTCAAATTTGGCACCTTTTGAATCCCACAAAAATTCGCTTTGACGAATTAAAGTATTGAACGCTAGCCGACATTTTATTTTTTTCAAAAAATATTTCGATGCTCAGTTTGGTGACGCCTTTAAAGTTAAAAACACAAACGGCAACTTAGAGAAAACAAAAAACTAAAACTCAAACTACAAAAAAGTCTTATACCTCGAAAACATGCGATGCCAACTTGCACTGGAAACAAAATTTGGGATTTGAATGAACATCACCGGATCTGGCTTCTTTTAATTGCCATCTCTTCCTTCCACTGAAAAGAAGAAAAGGTCGTTCTTTCAACGAAGTGGTAATAGACGCCGTGGAGAGTTGGTTTGCAGTACAAGATAAAAATTTATTTTTTAAAGATTTAAAGAAGTTGCAAGTTTGCTGTAATAATTGAATTTTATTAAGAGGAGATGATGTTAAATAATTATCATTGGGAATGGATTACAGTAAAATAAAATGTAACGAATTATGATTCAATTAAAAGAACTTTGATACAAGTACTGTTAATTTCCGATCTGATTATGCAAATGCAACATGCAACTCTTATTAGTCTCACTGGGCAAACCAGTTTCGTAAAATTCTTGTATATTTTTGAATACCCAAGGTTATTTCTAAATCTAGTTACTAAAATAATCAACAGATAATTATTGAAAATAATATCACATAACGCAGAAAAATTTTTAAATTAAAATTTTAAAATATCTAGCACCCAGATCACATTGTTTTCTGTTTATCTATTTGTCCGAAAAACATTTTTGAACGGTCACAAAAAAGAGAATAAATGGCATTTTGTTTAGTTTACGTGATTGCCATCATGTGCTTTAGTAAGTACTGCTTTATTTGTTTCAAAAAATGACATATATTTGTTATTTCGTGCGCGCTCTACCGAACAATTGTGCAAAAATGTGGACAAGCAAGTCTTATTTCAATAATAGTTATTTATGATATAAGTGTTTAAAGTAGGAGTTCGTGGGGTTGCTTCACTCGCTACGCTCGTTTCGCAATCTT
>JARJDX010021366.1:0-14502 GCA_030264735.1 Gymnusa sp. GC000175 | reverse complement strand
CAAAATAAATTAAATTTAGAAAGTTATGCAAATTTAAACAGAAAATTGTATTTTTTGTTAAAATTTGAATAAAAAAATTTTTCACTTTGAGACGCCATAACTTTAACATTCTTACTTGAAAAGTTTTATTTTTAACGTTTTTTAATGAAAAATTTTATTGTTTTTAAAATAAAATTTGTTTTGTGATAATTAGAATAAAATTCAAAAAATTCTGCAATTTTAAAAACCAAATTGCAGTTTTTCTAAAAATTACATCTTTTATCCTGAGACCCTGCAACTATAAAATTCCTGCGTGAAAACCTCTTCTTTTGACATTTTTTTTAAACTAATTTCATTGGGTTTAAAATAAATTTAGGTTTATAACAAAATAAATTAAATTAAAAAAGTTATGCAAATTTTAACACAAAATTGCATTTTTTATTAAAATTTTACTAAAAAATCTTTCACTCTAAGACGTCATAACTTTAATATTCTTACTTAAAAACTTTTATTTTTGATGTTTCTTAATACAAAATTTTATTAATTTTAAGATAAAATTTGTTTTATAATAAGTTGAACAAAATTCTAAAAGTTATGCAAATTTAAACCCCAAATTGCTTTTTTTTCAAAAATTTCATCAAACAAATCTTTCAACTTGAGACCCTGCAACTATAAAATTACTGCGTGAAAACTTATTCTTTTGACATTTTTTTATAAATAATTTAATTGGCTTTAAGATAAATTTGGGTCCATGACAAAATAAATTAAATTAAAAAAGTTATGCAAATTTTAACACAAAATTGCATTTTTTCTTAAAATTTTACTAAAAAAATGTTTTACTTTGAGACGCCATAACTTTAACATTCTTACTTAAAAACTTTTAATTTTGATGTTTCTAAATACAAAATTTTATTAATTTTAAGATAAAATTTGTTTTATAACAAGTTGAACAAAATTCTAAAAGTTACGCAAATTTAAACCCCAAAGTGCTTTTTTTTTCAAAAATTTCATCAAACAAATCTTTCATCTTGACAGACTGTAACTTTGAAATTGTTGCTTAGAAACTTATGCTTTTAAAATTTTGGTATATAAAATTTCATTAATTTTAAAACAAATTTTGTTTCTTCACAAAATAAATTAAATTCAAAAAGTTACGCAAATTTTAACAAAAAATTGCATTTTATGGTAAAATTTTACAAATTTTTTTTTTTTTTTTTGAGACGTCATAACTTTAATATTTTTACTTGAAAACCTTAATTTTTGATTTGATTTAATGCAAAATTTTATTGTTTCTAAGATAAAATTTGTTTTATAACAATTTGAATAAAATTTTAAAAGTTATGCAAAGTTATAACCAAAATTGCTTTTTGTGTAAAAATTTCATCAAAAAATTCTTTCACTTCGAAAAATTTTATAAAAAGTTTTAATGCTAACTGACAGATTAGGATGGCGTGGCAACCTGCACAGAATGAAGAAGACTAGATGCACAAGAGTGGTGACGGAGTGGAAACCGACACAGACAAGAGCGAGAGAAAGTCCATGTAAGACCTGGAAATCAGTAATAAAACAAGACCTGAAGACATTGCGGGTTATTCAATGGAAAAGTTGCTGAAGGCAGCAAAAGATGGGGAGAGGTTGTACGGGGGCTAAAACCCATAAAGGGTTGTGTAGCCCAAGAAAGAAGAAGAATGTTAACAGAAATTTTTAAATTTTATTTTACTTTTTAATAACGAAGTAAAAGAAAGTATTGAAATTATGAAAATTTTCGAAATATTTTCAAATATTTTTACATAAAATACATATTTAGAAAAAAGTGCTGTCTGTTTGTATGTATATCACCTATCTACAGTCCAAAATAATAATAATTTATATTGTTTTTTGTTACTAAGCAACATTACGTGTGATCATCATATATTTCAAAAAAATGAAATTTCACAGACGAACTAGCAATAAAATGTGCTTAAATTTCTATCAAAAGTGACGAATGTGTCTTTAATTCGTAAATAAAAGTCGTGTGGTGATCACACGTTTTTTGTTGTTATAATTTTATTTAAAAAATCTTTTATTTTGGGACGACGACGTACTTAACAACTTGTTTTTACATATAAATTTTTTTACTTTCTCGTTTAAGTCGCGTAGTTTTATTGCTTGTTCCGTTTCGTTCGCAATTGTAGGGAGCATTTTAAGGCAGAAAAGTACGTTTACTTTACATAAATTAAAGCTTCTTCATAAGCAAATAAAATAATTATCAACAAATCGTTTTTTTATTACATTTTTTTTGATAATAATTTTTTTTGGCAACGATCCACGTTTTATTATAAGCGTTTAAAGTAAAGATAGGAATGAATAAGACTTGATTTTAACAATCTTTTGCTTTTGCGAGAGCATCATTGTTTGAAACAATGTAAAAGTCTCAAAGGACCTTTTTCAACGTGAACAATCATGTCTTCCATCAATTTTAATTCCGCTTTTAGTGCAATTTTTATTTTCACACAAAAAAAAACTACACGAGACGCAACTCAATTATTCCTGTTTTTAAAAACACACAAACGTCCAGCGGGAACCCGAAATAATTTAATGCATGTGTTATTTTTTTTTTTTGGGTTATAATATATTCCCACAAGTGGCATTTTTACATGCAAATTTTAATTTCGTATGCATATAATATTGCATTTTCAGCAGTTCTGCGCAAAGTAAACAAATTTTATGTACATATTTATAACGCAATTTGCTATAAAATTAATGTTGCTCTACGATTTTTGCATCATTACATTACTTTAATTAATATATTCTTCTACTTTACGGATGGGGAAGATTTTTTCTATAAGTTTATGACGCGATTCGGGGAAATGGACGGAAATTACTTGACGTGAAGCGTTTAATAGCATGAATTACTTACTTTTAAGAAGCTTTTAGTTTTAATAAACTAAAGCAGAAGTTCTCAAACTTTTTTTTTTGCTTTCTTTAAAAAATCTTTTTTTGAAAAAAAAAAAATTAATAAGAATTATGTGTAAAATATATTTGTTACTTAAATTATTTTATTGATTAAAACTAGAGCGTGCAGAATAATGTAAACAAAATAGTTGTTTGCATTAAATAAAGCTGTTGTGGTATATTAACAGACACAAAAATGTTATAAATGTATACAACTCTTGGAACAATATTAACCACACACACCACAACAATTCAAGCATATATTTTAATGTTTGTGATGTCCATAGAATTTAACTACATACAGTCGTTGGTTAAATAGCCCCGAGCTAAAAACTCTAAAGACAAAGTTGATCAAAGCTTAAATTTGTTGGAAAACCTTTAATATTAGTTTTATTGCTAATATTAGCTTTAAGTTTGCTTTAAATATATTTAGTTTTGTATAAAAAATTAATACGTCTGATAACTTAATTAATTTTGTATTAAAAAACCTAAAAATAATTTAAAACGATTTATAGATTAAATCTTTGAGGAAATTGGTGTTTTCCATCGTAAGGAAGTATAAAGGAAAGGTAAGACGTAGAAAAATACAATGGAATAAAACGTAACTTGTCATAAAATACTTTTATGGTAGAAGGATGTGTGGATGGATCACAGTTGCGGCCTTATCCCAACCACCAAAGTGACATCTATATAGCACGGCACGAAATTACTTTGCTAATCGTCCTGAACCTGGATCAAATGTAATTTGGTCCTCGCAAAATAAATCTTGCTAGATAAAATTGGATTGGACTAAAAAAAACACCCAACGAATTAACCCAAATAAATTTTTCTTCACCCCTAAAAAAAAGGGGGATGACAATAATTTCAATGTAATTTTTATCAAGGCAAAAGCGAAATTTTTATTTTTGTTTCATCGGATCTACAACAAGTAAAAAGGTTAATTCAAATCGCGAGCACGTGTTCGGTTGTTCCCTGGAGTTTAGTATTAATTACAGTTTATTAAAACACGTATTTCATGAAACCAAAAGGCTGCAGCACTCGTCGTCTCAATGGAATTATAAATAAAACTCGGATTCAATTCTCGCGCACAACTGACCACTGACTCAACCTCTAAATCCCATCCTCGCAATATATATACAACAGAATTTTAATTAATTTCCTTTATTTGAAGTTAGTCCAGAGTTTGAGCTCGCTTTTGGTGAGTTACTTTTTCTCGTCCACCCACAAAACCCCTTAATGTCGTCCCAGACAAAAACTTAATTCGTACAAAAACCAAATTAAATTTTCATATAAAAACGCTCATTTTGTAATAATTAATTGCAGCGATAACGTAACAGGTGAAAGGGCAATGAAATAAAAATAATTAGGCGCGTTAATAAACTCGGGATCAATTACTACGTGGACGAACGCAAGAGGACACCCTAATAGACTTGCAAAACCTGATCAAAGGGAGCAATTACAATCTCGACGTACGACTAATTTGAAATTATCCCATTCCGGTGATCATACAAGCGTTAAAGCCCAAAATTTACCAATATGTCCACATTATCAACACACCGATACACCAACAACAAATTTTGTATGAAATTTTAATTGCTAATTCATTTTTATTACAAAAATTTCAATTTTGATTAAATTACGAGCGGAAGTTTCAAAAAAGTTTCCAGCATAATTCCAGCATGATCCCTGCATATATTAAAAGTAATTTCAAGTAAATAATGAGATGCAGGAGAATGGAAAAAATCAAGTTGATCCAATCTAGAGAGCTTTGATATGAAAACAATTTTTCAGCTTGTTGGGTGTAATTTTTGCCAATTTAAATATTTTAATATATAATCCCGGTGCAGTAAAAAAATGTTTTATTTTATATATCGTATAATATACGAAATGATAATTTAGGAAAATTTGGCGCAAGCAATTCATACATTTAAGCGTGGTGATTAATTAAACCAAAAATTCACAAGAATGTAAATAAAGTTTCATAGGATCGCTGAAAGTGGGTTTAAAGCCCACACCTATTTGAAAGGTATGCAGTAGCGAGATACAATTAAGGACATCGCCATCATTCTTTGAAGATCTCTGCATCCTGCGGAGACATTCCTGCGACAATTACTCTCTTGCATTAAGATTCTTACCCCGAAATAAGGTCCCATATGGTGCCATCGGCAACCGTTATCATGCTCTAATTATTTTCTCCAACCCCGGCAAATACCATCCGTGGAATTTTAACCCAAAACAAAATAAAAACTCGCTCGCGCTATGCCAGGTGTTAAAGCACTGGAGAAGATTATCCTTTTGTGGAAATTTGTTGAGGAATTTAATTTGGGAATTATAAAATGTTGTATTAATCAAGTATTATATTTGTTTTATTTGGTTCATGTCACAAATAGAAAGCGGCTTACGTAGAGGACATATGATAGGAAACACTGTCCATCGTAAAATCCTTAAAATCCTCGTAAAAAACTATTCATGTTGAAATGAAAACGTTGAACTACTTGGAAAAATATACGTTTGGGTTTTTATTATCCATTTCATTAGAGAATTTTATTTACTAAACAAAAGGGTTACGTTTATTAAAAAATTTCACTTTAATTTAAGGGTTGCGACGCTTTTATATATTCAAAAATAAAAACTTTAAATGGTCAAAGGCTCAAATTAATTTACGATTTAAAGAAAATTAATTATTTTAAAACCATTGTCTCTTTACTGAGTTTATCAACTAAAATAAAGATTTTTGCAATTAATTTAAGCGATTCAAATTTCTACGTCAAATTTTATTACGCCATTATCCAATAATCCAACTAACGAGTCCTTGGGCCAATAGCGTAAAATTTGTTCCCTTCTTGTAAATAGGGATCGAATCTTTCGGCATTAGACCCATTTCACATGATTTTGTCGCTTTTAAGCGATTTATTATGGGCATCCTTTTTCCTAACCTAAATTTTTGCGTTGCACGATTAACTGATAGAGGGCGCTTTCTAAATATAACACATCTGTAATACGGTATTAGCTTGCAATACCAACAGAGGGCGCTGCCAGTATGTACATATTGGCCTTTACTACTAACAGAGGGTCCTTAAAGACTTTATCGTTTTGAATATCAATATTAGGCGTATATCCCCAACTATAACCGAAACTCTGCGTTGTATTGTTTGGGTGCTTTATGGCTCTTTTCACAAAATTAAATTTCACGTTGTTCTTGACGTTGAGAAAAAGATTTTCATTAAGAAATTATATGGTTTCAACGTCTTAAAGTGAAAGATTTTTTTATGCAAATTTCTACAACAAATGCAATTTTTTATTTGAACTTGTTTAACTTCTTTGAATTTTTTCCAATCTTTATAAAATAAAATTATTCTTGAAGTAAATTAAATTTTGCGTTATTTAACGCGAAAAAATTAAACTTTTATATAGAAATTATAAAGTTACAACGTCTTAAGCTGAATGAATTTTTCTGCAATTTTCTACAAAAAGTGCAATTGTTTATGAAAACTTGTCCAACTTCTTTGCATTTTTTCCAATGGTTATAAAATAAAATTATTCTTGAAGAGAATTAAATTTCCCGTTATTCAAAGCCAAAAAATTGAATTTTTATAAAGAAATTATAAAGTTACAACGTCTTAAACTGAATGAATTTTTATGCAATTTTCTACAAAATGTGCAATTGTTTATTTAAAGTTGTACAACTTTTTTGCATTTTTTCCAATAGTTATAAAATAAAATTATTCTTAAGGAGAATTAAATTTCTCGTTAATCAACGCCAAAAAATTGAATTTTTCTAAAGAAATTATAAAGTTACAACGTCTTAAACAGAATGAATTTTTATGCAATTTTCTACAAAAAGTGCAATTGTTTATTTAAAGTTGTACAACTTTTTTGCGTTTTTTCCAATGGTTATGAAATAAAATTATTCTTGAAGAAAGGTAAATTTCTCATTATTCAACGCCAAAAAATTGAAATTTTATAAAGAAATTATAAAGTTACAACGTCTTAAACTGAATGAATTCTTATAAAATTTTCTACAAAAAGTGCAATTGTTTATTTAAAGTTGTACAACTTTATGAAATTTTTTCCAATCGTTATGAAATACAATTATTCATAAGGACAATAAAATTTCGCGTTATTCAACAGTAAAAAATTGGATTTTTATGAAAAATTTAATAAGTTACAACGTCTTAAACTGAAAGATTTTTTAAGCAAGTTTTTACAAAAAAATGCAATTTTCTATTTGAACTTGTTCAACTTCTTTTGATTTTCTCCAATGGTAATAAAATAAAATAATTCTTGAAAAGAGTTAAATTTTGCGTTATTTAACGTCAAAAAATTGAATTTTTATAAATAAATTATAAAGTTACAACGTCTTAAACTGAATGAATTTTTATGCAATTTTCTACAAAAAGTGCAATTGTTTATGAAAACATGTCCAACTTTTTTGAATTTTTTCCAATCGTTATGAAATGAAGTTATTCTTAAAGACAATTAAATTTCGCGTTATTAAACAGCAAAAAAATTAAATTTTTATAAAGAAATTATAAGGTTTCAACGTCTTAAACTGAAAATTTTTTTATGCAAGTTTCTAACAATTTCAAGTTTTTATTTGAACTTGTCCAACTTTTTTTGAATTTTTTCCAATCGTTTTAAAATAAAATTATTCTTAAAGAAAATTAAATTTTGTGTTATTCAACGCCAAAAAATTAAATTTTCATAAGTAAATTACAGTTACAACGTCCTAAACTGAATGAATTTTTATGCAATTTTTTACAAAAAGTACAATTTTTTATTTAAACTTCTCTAACATTTTTAAATATTTTCCAATCGTTATGAAATTAAATTATTCCTAAAGACAATTTAATTTCGCGTTATTCAATGGCAAAAATTTGAATTTTGATAAAGAAGTTATAAAGTTACAACGTCTTAAACTTAAAGACATTTTAAGCAAGTTTCTACAAAAAAATGCAATTTTCCATTTAAACTTGTTTAGCTTCTTTGGATTTATTCCAATCGTTATAAAGTAAAAATATTCTTAAAGAGAATAAAATTTCGCGTTACTAAACGTCAAAAAATTGGACTTTGTTAGGAAATTCTAAGGTCACAACGTCATAAACTGAAATTTTTTATATGCTAGTTTCTACTAAAAGTGCAATTTTTTATTTGAACTTGTTCAACTTTTTTTAATTTTCTTCACTGGTAATAAAATAAAATAATTTTTAAAGAGAATTAAATATCGCGTTATTTAACGTAAAAAAATTGAATTTTTATAAATAAATTATAAAGTTGCAACGTCTTAAACTGAATGCGCATTTTTATGCAATTTTATACAAAAAGTGCAATTGTTTATAACAACTTGTCCAACTTTTTTGAATTTTCTTCGATCGTTATGAAATAAAATTATTCTGAAAGACAATTAAATTTCGCGGTATTCAACGACAAAAAAATTGGATTTTTTGAAAAATGTTATAAGTTACAACGTCTTAAACTAAAAAAATTTTTAAGCAAGTTTCCACAAAAAAATGCAATTTTCTATTTGAACTTCTTCAACTTATCTGGATTTATTCCAATCGTTATAAGGTGAAATTATTCTTAAAATGAATTATATTACGCGTTATTGAACGTCAAAAAATTAATTTTTTATAAATAAACTTTAAAGTTACAATTTCTTAAACTAAATGAATTTTTATGCATATTTCTACAAAAATTGCAATTGTTTATTTAAAATTGTACAACTTTTTTAAATTTTTTCCAATCGTTATGAAATAAAATTATTCTTAAAGACAATAAAATTTCGCGTTATTGAACGGCAATTATTTGGATTTTTATGTAAAAGTTATAAAGTTACAACGTCTTAAACTGAAAAAAAATTTAAGCAAGTTTCTATAAAAAATGCAATTTTCTATTTGAACTTGTTTAACTTTTTTGAATTTATTTCTATTATTATAAAACAAAATTATTTTTGAAGAGAATTAAATTTCGCGTTATTTTACCTTAAAAAATTGGACTTTGTTAAGAAATTATAAGGTCACAACGTCCTAAACTAATTTTTTTTATGCAAGTTTTTATAAAAATTACATTTTATATTTGAACTTGTCCAACTTCTTTGGATTTTTTTCATTTGTTATAAAACAAAATTATTCTAGAAGAGAATTAAATTTCGCGTTATTCAACGTCAAAAAATTGAAATTTTATAAAGAAAATATAAAGTTACAACGTCTTAAACTAAAAAAAAATGTATGCAATTTTCTACAAAAAGTGCAATTGTTTATTAAAAACTGTACAAATTTTTTGAATTTTTTCCAATCGTTATGAAATAAAATTATTCTTAAAGGCAATAAAATTTCGCGTTATTCAACGGCAAATTTATGGATTTTTATAAAAAAGTTATAAAGTTACAATTTTTTAATCAAGTTTCTACAAAAAAATGCATTTATATCCATTTATACTTGTTCAACTTCTTTGGATTTATTCCAATCGTTATAAAGTAAAATTATTCTTGAAGAGAATTAAATTTTGCTTTATTAAACGTTAAAAACATCACAACATCTTAAACCGAAATTTTTCGTAAAAGTTTCCACTCAAAGTGCAATTTTTTATTTGAACTTGTTCAACTTTTTTGGATTTTTTCCAATGATTTAGAAGCAAAATTATTTTTGAAAAGAATTAAATTTTCCGTTATTTAACGCCAAAAATTTAATTTTTATAAGAAAATTATAAAATAACAAAGTCTTAAATTAAATGAATTTTTATGCAATTTTGTACAAAAAGTGAAATTGTTTATTTAAACTTGTTCAACATTTTAAAAAAAATTTTAATCGTTATGAAATAAAATTATTCTTAAAAACAATTAAATTTCGCGTTGTTAAATGGCAAAAAAATTGTTTTTTTATAAAGAAGTTAAAAAGATACAACGTCATAAACTGAAAGATTTTTTAAGCAAGTTTATACAAAAAAACGCAATTTTCCATTTGAACTTGTTCAACTTCTTTGGAGTTATTCAAATCGTTATGAAGTAAAATTATTCTTCAAAAGAATTAAATTTTGCGCTATTAAACGTCAAAAAATTGGACCTTGTTATGAAATTAAAACGTCACAACGTCTTAAACTGAATTTTTTTATGCAAGTTTTTTTTAAAAATTGCAATATTTTATTTGAACTTGTTCTACTTCTTTGGACTTTTTCCAATGGTGATAAAATAAAATTAATTTTGAAGACAATTAAATTTCACGTTATTCAACGCCAAAACAATTGAATTTTTATAAATAAATTATATAGTTACAACGTCTTAAACTGAATGAATTTTTATGCAATTTTCTACAAAAATTGCAATTGTTTATTTAAACTTGCCCAACTTTTTTGAATTTTTTCCAATCGTTATGAAATAAAATTATTCTTAAAGACTATTAAATTTTGCGTCAAAAAATTGAACTTTTATAAAGAAATTATAAGGTTTCAACGTCTTAAACTGAAGGAATTTTTATGCAAGTTTTTATCAAAATTGCAATTTTTCATTTGAACTCGTCCAACTTTGTTGCATTATTTTCTATCGTTATAAAATAAAATTATACTTGAAGAGAATTAAATTTCGCGTTATCAACGCCAAAAATTTTAATTTTTATAAAAAAATTTACAAAATCTTAAAATAAATAAATTTTTATGCAATTTTCTACATTATTATTT
The DNA here is from genome assembly GCA_030264735.1 of Gymnusa sp. GC000175. Lineage (NCBI taxonomy): Eukaryota > Metazoa > Arthropoda > Insecta > Coleoptera > Staphylinidae > Gymnusa > Gymnusa sp. GC000175. The sequence continues at coordinate 3,918 of JARJDX010021366.1, read as the reverse complement.
CCATTACCACTATACCAGTAAATTGTGCCAAATCATGGATACTAAAGGCACAAAACAAGTAGAAGATTGAGGGGGACGAAATGCGGCGCTGTTAAATAATATAACCCGTACCAGGAGCCAAAAGAAGCAATGTGTCCATTATCCAACAAATAAACAAACCCCGGTTACATCCTCAAACAGCCTATTTCCGAATCCTTAAATATTTCAGATATATTACACTATGGCCATTCTTAAAAAATGTACTACATATGTTTAATGTCCAAAATCCGTTAATGTTAAAATTACCAAGCTATCGAGTGAAGATATAAAAATATGTGCATGGAACGTAAGAAGGTGGCACAGCGTGGAAAAATCTATAACGCAAATCAGGAATTCGAAAAAATGAGTGTCAGAAGACAAAATAATAATAAAGAAATAACTGAAGAAAAAGAGGACGATGACCGAGAAGATGGATCAACATTATTAAGACGGCAACAAAATAAAATGCGTCACAAGCAGCAAGAAAGTCCAGGCGTGACACTGTAAGAAAAACCGTGAACAACGATCACGGCCACTCTGCAAAGAGGGTAAATAAAAATAAGAAGAAGAAAAATCATTAAATATGTATAATGCTTTATTACTTTTTTATTAATTATTCCTATTATCTAATTAATTAGTAATTGTTGATTGCTCCAAATTAATTTAAAATTGAATTTCTACAGATGCGTTGAATGTTGTTAAGGGAATCACATGGCATCGATTAGTCAATTCACAGGTGACCAAATTAAAGTTTGGTTTGGATATTATTAACTTAAACCCTTCGACAGTTCCGCTCTGCATTGTGTAGTTGTTCATTTTGCATGCAATCCCATTCCAGTATTAAATTTATCCGCGAAGCATCAATAATATGTATTACTGTGCCATCGACGGATTAATGGATCGCTTACATTGTTCTATATATAATGGGTGGGCATTTGCCATGCTACAATTTAATAGCTCAAAGGGTTTGTTACATGGCCCCTTTCTAAAAGCGAAATTATGTTTAACATTTTCCAAGTGGAACGAATTGTATTTTTTTTTCTACTCAATAAGTCAATTACACATTTTCTCGTTTCTGTTTTCACATTACTCATGATCAAAATGAAAAAAAAATTATGGTGTGTTCTTCACTCGACTTATTTATTTTATAGGTAATAATTAAAAAAAAACTAAAAAAAGAAGACACAAAAAATGTTTACACACACACACTCACGCATACATTCTCACACATATAGATTGTATGTTGTCACTGGTATATTATTGTCCTTCTTCTTCTTATGTCGCCGTCTCCCTCCGAAGGTTGGCGATCCAATTGGCTATACTGACTCGTGAGGCTGCTGCTCGAAATATTTCAATGGATGTCCGTCCGTACCTTCGACGCAAATCTTTCTTATTATTGTCCAGAGGATCTTAAAACGTCGTCATTTAAAAAAAACTCAAAAAAATTGCACGTTTACAATATTTTCTGTTTATGGAAAAATCTAACAAACGCGGTTAATACAATGCAAAGCTTTTATTTAAAATTTTCTTTCATCCACATTATAAAGTTTTAGTAATAAAATTTTGAAATTTAATTTAAAACATGCAAATAGTGCTAAGTAATGTGCTAAATTAAATTTCTTATTTTGTGTATTTTCACAAACGGGTGCAACTCGCGCGATATAATCGCAACAAGTGTAATTTAATATTTAAGTTTTCCAGTGAATACAATCAACTGGAAAGAAGGGAATAATATTAATGCAAATTATATAGCTGAAGAAATGTAGTAACGGCCCAAGTTTGCTTTCAGTGGTGACAATGAGGGTGCCATTTGTTACGAAACAAATTCGAAATTAAATTTTCTCTTTGCATTTTTCAACTTAATCACATTCCTTCAATCTAAAAAAAAAATGGTTTTGTGTTTTCTATTTTATATAACTTCAGAAAGTATTTTTTAAACTTTATATAAACATGAACTATTTAAGAATACTACGTTACTCTGCCTACATTTTAATTTTTTTAATTGTTGTTAATTTTATAAATTATTTAAAAAAAAAACATTCCCGTCGGGGTTCGAACCTAGGTCTCCGCATTTCCGGTACGACGGGCTGGGCAATTACACCACCGCTCTACCCAAGTTTTATTAAAAGCCAAAAATTTTTCCGTAAAATTATTAATAAAACAATTAAACGTAAAATCCATATTAATAATTTTTACATCTTTTTTAAGAACAATCGCTTATAAATGTATAATAAAATTTTTTTATTTTCTATAAATTTCATAATATTTTATTACCATTAGTACGAAAATCAAATTTTAAATTTTTCGTGGCACCCTTACTAAAAATGAGCGATATCCTAGTATGTCGCGCCATCTACTTTGGTAACTACAAATCAAAAAAATTACCAAAACTCGATGGAATATTTTGTAGGCCCATCCTCCTTGAAAGAATATCTGAACTGTAGCCGTTAGGTAAAAATAATTATTTCTAGTTTTTAATTGCATTCTTTAACGCCACATAAACCCAGTAATTAGAAGAAGCGCACATTACATGTGTGTGATGTCTAAACACGTTTTCCTTTTGTTTGCAACGAATATAAATTTTTCACGTGAAACCGAGGGAGGGATCGAGCTGCAATATTTTTTTTGTTTGACTCGTAAAGCATATCACACAAAGTAGAGATCCATTTATCTTCAAATTCTTTAGATATATGATCCTTCCAAGTGCGTATAAAACACACAGAACGGTGTCAACAGTCGACATCTCCTTATTTATAGCTATTAAAGGTCAATACTTACAAAAGTCAATATATATTTTTTACGATTTTATTGGGGGAAATATAACACTGAAAATAAAATGGTACAAATCGCTAAATAAAAAAAAAATAAACCTTATCCACTCAACTTTCTTGTGGGCAAAAAATATACTTCACTTAATGAAAAAGTTTAAAGTAAGAGTTGATTTTATCATATTTGTAGCAATAATTATTTTTTAACCCAATTCGGAACTTTACCCATAGGTGGCGCTGTAGCTTACCTAACAATGGCTGCGTATTTGGTAATATTTGCTCATATGAGTTATATCTGATGAATGTTTCCCCTATAATTACTATACAATTTACCGCTAGAGGGCACCACTTTTAAAGTTAATTAATCAATCAAATTAATTTTTTTTTTTTAATTTTTTTTTATAAATTCAGTTTACTTTACCTTATAAAATATGCCAAAGTTACATTTTCTTAATAAAGGGATCTCAAAGTGTTTAAAGTAATTAGACTTTGATGTTGAAAATGACCAAAACCTATGTGTTTCCATTTCGCATCAGAAGTTAGGAACAATGTAGATAGACGCTAATGTACAAGTTTTATGAACGGTTAGTTTACGTCGTCTTTGTGTCTGCTTCCACGTGGCGTATGCTAAACAAAGATGGGGTGGAATTTCGTGGTAAAGAAGTGATGAAGTGTATAACGGTGCAGGCATCATTACCAAGGGGTAATCGTCCGTTTTAATGCTTAGCCATAGATAATTTTGAAGCGACGGCCTGTTAAAAATTAACTGCTGCTTTATCTCGTCACTTATTCAAAACGAACGTTACACTACACTTTGGAAATACAATGAAAACATGTATCGCTGGAAATTCGTGTATTTAAACAAACAAACAAAGTTCTGATTTAAATGTTTAATAACAAAAAAACTGCAAAAATATTTAATGCTTGCAAAGATCACTAGATTTGGTTTTATACTTAAAAAAAGTTTTTGCATGAAGATTGAATTTTCTTACTTTATTTTATAGAATATTTCTTTGTGTATTAAAAATTTATTTTTTGTAGTAATTAAAGAAAAATTAGATAAAGTTAAATGCATTAAAATATAAAATTGCAACTGATATTTTAATTTATAAATATGGCGAATTTTGATATC
>JARJDX010021348.1:0-15090 GCA_030264735.1 Gymnusa sp. GC000175 | reverse complement strand
TGTGTGTGTGTGTGTGTGTGTGTGTGTGTGTGTGTGTGTGTGTGTGTGTGTGTGTGTGTGTGTGTGTGTGTGTGTGTGTGTGTGTGTGTGTGTGTGTGTGTGTGTGTGTGTGTGTGTGAAAAGAGCATTTACATTTACATTTAAAAGCGCGAAATAAATTGCCGCGCCGCATTTCACAGTGTCGTGTCTGCATTAAACCAGCCGTGAATGCAACAGGATCAGAAACAAATTAATATCGCACCCAATTTACTACTCTTTATGCATACACACACCGCAGAAGAAAACGCCTTGAATAAATTACGGAGAGAGAACAAAGAGAAATGCGAAAAATCGCTCAATAAAAACTCACGACATGATTTATCATAATCCACCCCTAAAAGAAGTCAAACAGGAAATTACCGAAGGGTTACTAAAAAGTAATCAATTATTTTATAAATCTCTACTTTGATCCTTTGATGGCAAATTTTTCAAAGGTGTTTGGGTTCAATAACATTTTTGTTTTTATAACCTCAATGGAAATTCTTTTATTTAAATATTTTCTTTTAAATTTCATCTCGCAGAAATTAATTAAGAAAATTTTGTGTCTTTCATTAGAAAAGTACTAAAGAAATCTTTAAAGGAATCGATTTAATTTTTTTTTTCATTTCATGCATCTCAAATTTTAATTTCGTGGACAGGACCTTCCAAAAGGAAAAGTCAATAACAACAAACAACAGGGTGGAAGGAATAACTAAAAAAAAACAAAAACGGAAAAAAAAGTAAAAATAAAGGAAAAGAAACAACGAAAAAGAAGGAATTAAAGAAGAATGAACAAGCAACGCAACTTGGTAGCAGAATATAGTGGAAGAAAACTACGGGAAAGAAAATTTAGGACGAAACAATAATTGTGATCTTAAGAATATCTACAAAAAAGTTTTAAGAAGGAATTAAAAACAACAAAAAAGGAAAGTATAATGAGAAGAAAAAACAACAAGGTTACTTGGAAGCACACTATAGTGGAAGAAGACTATAGGAAAACTTTTGAGGATCTATCAAAAAGTGTATATGGCGCAGAGACTCGAATAACAGTCAGAAATAAGAAAAGGTTGGAGGCAGTGGAGATGTATGCGTTAAGGAGATCGGTGGGAATCCTGCGACTCGATAGAATAAAAAACGAAGAATTGCGTAATGGGAATGTACACGGAAGTAAATAGTAGCATGTTGAGCCGGAATACTTATAAGAGCGATGGAATGGGTAAGGGGGGAAGACCAAGACAACAGTGGAAGGAAGTATAACTAAAGCGATGAACGCCAGATACTTTCAAGTCGGACCAACAATAGATGAAAGTGGTACTGGCCCCAAGGAACACGAAAAAAGAGTATGGAGGAGGTGTGTGGACAGTGTGGAAGAAACACAAAAACTGTGTATGACCGTGGATGACTGAAAGTTAACTGTGTGAAACGTTCCTTGGGATTTCAGTGAAATGAAAAAATATTAAAAAATATTAATAGAAAAATCCTTATTGGTTATTAAGAAAATTTATGTGATGTAATTTATCATTGGTTGTCGACGTGTGTGTTTGCCATTTTTCCTCCATTTGGAATCGAGTTGAAATCCTGAAGATATATTTGTTTTTAAATAAAATCAATAAGAACATTATAAATTCAAATATGCGTATGGATGTTGGTTATCCTCGGAGATGTAGTATGCAGGGAGTAGCAATTTCATATTTAATACGGTATGAAATCTTTCCGGGATATGTTATCCCTTCGCTTGTTCTTGGATACACATCAGACAAAAACGAAGGAACGGCACACCGCAGCAGCACATATTGAATATAAAATATCCATTTGATTCCCGTCCCTTTCCAATACTCCATCGCGCTCTTCCCCTCCTCATTTTCCGATGAGATTGTAATAAGCACTCCTGAGTCCTGCTTAATATCTCCAAGCTTCGGGACATCAAGGAGGTGACGCTTCACAAACAACTGCCAGCGCTTTTATTTCGCTTTCGCCTAGGCAACAATGCGCGCTTCAACTATTTTAGTTAGTAAGAGATACTTATACTTCTCCAATATCACACCATAACTCGCACTCCCGGATATTATTTAATAATAATTATATGAAATTATATGTCAATTTCACGCTGTAAACTTTACACAATACTCATACATATTGATTTTGCGCATCAATAAATTTATTTAGAATAAACGCCTGCTTATGCTTATGATAATTAATTTAAAGATTTTGTTACGTACACATTAACTTCTAAACTAACTTAATTAAGTAAATCAATGAAAATTAATGGGTAAATTTGTGCACAAATTAGAAATATTATCGCTAACGTAGTGAAATTTATAATTTATTCAACATATTAACCTAAAGTTACTTTTAAGGTTATGTAAGGCGACGCCATGTTTGTGGGGCGTGATTTATTGTCATTGAAATAATTTAAAGGACGCATTTTTACCTTTGCTTTCATATGAATTCAAGTTTTTAAATTTCATTCTTATCACATTTAAATTCTTTACAGGCAAAAAAAATTATTCGATTTTGAGGTTAAATAAGTTGGCGCCATATTTAAAGGCGTGGTATGGAATTTTTTACGCAATTGCTTATAACTTTTTTAATTTTCATCCAACTTCTTGGCAACCAAGTTTTACTGAATCAGAATTAAATTTACTATAAAATGATGCTAAAAACAAAACATTAACTCGAAAAAATAAGAAGATAAAGCTACACAAAGTCATAATTTGTTTTCGACATTTTTTTTAAAAGTGCAAATTTTTGGAAAATTTTGCAAATAAGAGTAATTAAAGTTGTGGCCAATAGATAGCTAAGTAAATTTGGAATATAATAGCAAAATTTCATCCAATTTGATCTAAAATGATTAAAAATCCGAGTAGATTCTTAGGAAAACACAGGGTCAATGCTTCGAAATAGACTTTTCCCACTCAAATGCCTATAACTTTTTTAATTTTAATCCAACTTTTTAGAAACTAAATTTTTCTGAATTAGAATTAAATTTGCTATGAAATGATGCTCAAAACAAAACATTAACTCGAAAATTTAAGAAGATACAGCTACTCAAAGTCATAATTTGTTTTCGACATTTTTTTAAAATGTGCAAATTTTTGGAAAATGTTGCAAATAAGCGTAAATAAAGTTGTGGCCAATTGATAGCTAAGTAAATTTGGAATATAATGGCAAAATTTCATCCAATTTGATTTAAAATGATTAAAAATCCGTGTGGATTCTTAGAAAAACACAGTCAATGCTTCGAAATGGACTTTTCTTACTCAAACGCCTACAACTTTTTTAATTTTGATCCAACTTTTTAGAAACTAAGTTGTTCTGAATCAGAATTAAATTTGCTATGAAATGATGCCCAAAACAAAACATTAACTCGAAAAATTAAGAAGATACAGCTACTCAAAGTCATAATTTGTTTTCGAGATTTTTTTAAAATGTGCAAATTTTTGGAAAATTTTGGAAATAAAAGCGTAAATAAAGTTGTGGCCAATCGATAGCTAAGTAAATTTGGAATATAATAGCATTCGACATTTTTTTAAAAAATATTAATTGATTTTGAGGTTATGTTATATAAGGCGCCATGTTTGTGGGCGTGGTTTATTATATTAAGTTTTTTTTTACCAACTTAAAACATTTTTTAAAAATAGTTTTCGTTCTTTAATTAGATTTTTGTTGTGAGTTAAGTTTTGAGCGATAGTGAGGATCAGGCGTTTTAGAAATGAATAGTTTTCAAAGCGACGCGAATAAAAGTTCGTTTTACAGCCAACTGTAAATTAATCCGCGCGCATAGTTTGATCCGCAACTGGCCTTTTTGTTCATTTCATCATTTTTTATCATTTCGATGAAAATCGCGTGTAGGAATACAAAAAAAGGATTTTAATCCCGCGTACGGAATGCAAACACGAGTTGTTGTCATATACACATGTTTACCTAACTCCGCAATATGTGGATAAAAAAAAATTGGACGTAGACAATACGCCAAATTGAAAGGATTCAATTTACCGATGTTTGCAAGCATTTATTTCGACAGGAAACAAATACATTTATATTTTATTGTTTCAACAGAACAGGACATCAAAATTTAAAAAATTCATTTTTTTGCAAATTGTTTTCAAACTAAAAAAACTCGCAAATAAATTTAAAGCCTAATTTTCTATCCAATTATTAAAAAATATTCGCAAATGATTTAAAACAAAATTTTACTTTTATTTAACACAGTAAAAGAAAGTATTGTAATCGCAAAAACCGTTCATTCAAAAAGAATGGTTTTCAAAATGGTATCTGGTATTTGTATTTTTACTACAGCTTTTCGGCTGTAATCCAGTGGTATTTTATTAGTAAGGTTTAAAATTTTTGCAAAGTATGTGACGTGGAGCCTGTCATCTGTGCCTGTGTGGCGTTGAGTTGCTCTACCCGAAAGGCACACCTATGCGTGTACCTTTAGAGTTGTTTCCCTTGCAGAGGTGCAGTCTAGTTAATTCATAAAAAATCGCGCTGGATCCCACATCTATTCTTATTTACTTTATTTCGTTACTGTCCCACTATTTTCCACCGTTTCACCCCCTTGTTCCCCTTGTCATTCCCTTATCTGTTTAAATAACGCGAGAATATCAGTCACCCTCTTAAGAAGCTCTCGACTCGTTTTTAATTTCTACTTAACTCTTACTACTAGTCTGAAAGTCGCAGCGACCCGACCTCGGCTATTAAGTAGTTCTCTTCACCGATACGCTAGTCTGGTAATCGCAGCGATCCATCGTCAGTTGCCTCAGCATTCCGCCATCATTCGTCAGTCTGTCAATCGCAGCGATCCGACCTCGGTTATTAACTAACACCTCCCTGCCGTCCGTCTCTCCGTCTATATGTCCGTCTACTTTTGCTTTGGACCAAATTTACACGCTGATGACCACACCTACATTTATTAATACTTTAAAACCGCGTTTGATAAAGTTGGTTATCACTTATTTTAATAGATGTCATTCAAATTACAACATAGTTACGGCAAATAAAAATAGATGGCGTTTTGTTGTTTATTTTTGTCTCATTAGAGTGAAGGTGGTCTTAAACCATATAAGTAAGGCGCAATTATTGTGAATAGTTTTATATAGATTATAGAACGTTGCAAATATTTCTTGCCTTTTATAAAAATATTAAATAAAATAAAATAAAAGAAAAAAAATTGAACGCGCACTGTTAAAACAACCGAGACGATTTAATCTCCGTCTCGCGTTGCGTGTTATATAAAATTTTTTTAGAGAAAAAAATGTTTGAAAAAGATCCCGGTGTCTTTGACGAGGGCACATAAAGTAGTGGGGGGATGAATATTCATATCCCCGATGAGACATATTCCGCACGAAGCAACGTTTTATAAAATATATGATTGGAATAGAGCAGGGTTTCTTCCCTCGCATAGAGTATGAAAGTTTGTCGATAAATTTTCGTTTGCTTATGTATAAAACGTAACGACAAACGAGGATTTACTAAGCACATGGGAAAATGGAAAAATATAAAAAAAACAACAAACAAACAAAACGTTAGATTTTACTGCCCCCGATATAAAAAAAAGGACGCAGGCGCGCAGCGCATTCATATAAATATAATGTAACCCTTAATCCTCAAAGTTATAATGACAAGCGCGCACTCGCGGATTTACTCTTCCATACATCACTGAAATAATCTACCCTGTAATTAGGCTCAATACGAATCGAATAAAAATATTTTAAATAATAATCGAATCCAATCAATTTAATTAATTTAAAAGGGCGATTAAAACACTGCGATAAATGTATTTATACCGTGATAATCACATAATCTGCTGTAACTAGGGGTTGCGAACGATGCGACCACTAAAATCATATACAAATGTTGTTCTTTAATCATATAACAGATAGGTCAAATATTAAAATCAAAATATAGAAATTTTCGCGAGAAGGACTTATCGCTAACTAATCTTCTTTTTCGTTTCCTTTTTCTTTATCAGTCTTCCGTCGTACTTGCGACTGGACATGGGCCTTTTCGTTTGTTCATCCATCTATCATCTGGTAGTCGCAGCGTAGTCCTTGTCTTCTAGTTAGAATTCTAGCGACACCTATCTGACAGTCGCAGCGTAAGTCCTCGGTTTGTCAGTTGACAAGCCGTCTGTCTACTCAAACCGGCTACAAAGTACGAGTAATTTGTTTATTTCATTTATTGTTATATTGAACTTTATATTTTGTTTAAATTTTGTACATTTCATTCGTTCGCACCATTCTTTTGGTCTTGGTGGTGTTTGCACTCGTGTTTACTGCGTAGGTAATTACTAGTCTAACATATGCCTTGTGGATTCTTACTTTGCCCAAAGGAAATGTGCACATGATTTTCATATGAGTAATCGCAGCTTTGTTGAATTAGCTTAGTTGGAACGTAAGTTGCCTACTAAGCTAAAGGTACAAGGATCAAATATTAAAATATGGGCATTTTACACCGATCGTAAAAACTACTAAACCAAATGTTGTCGGTCATCAATAAATGGTGTAGCTAATGACCACGCCCTTTTTAAATTTTCTCTGCAACGCCATCTTTTATAATTCATAAATATCATTAAATAAAATTCCGTCAGTGATTAATAGATGGCGTTGCTAAAAACCACGACCTTTTTTAATTTTCTATGCAACGCCATCTCTTATAATTCATAAATATCATTAAATAAATTTCCGTCAGTGATTAATAGATGGCGTTTATAACAACCGCGCCCACTATTTAAACTTCCTCTGTTTACGACATGCGCACGCTTTTGTTTTTTCGTTTTGTATCTTATTTACCCTTGGCGTGTTGCATTTTTTCCTATCTAATCGTGCCGAGGAGTTGAAATGAACAAAGCGTAATCCCACTGGATGTCTGTCGTTTGCCACTGGGATAACAATCGGTCGTTTTGTTCGGTTTTTCGACGACGTAAACGCGGGACGCCGTACGATTGCGTTATAAATCTATAATAAAGCCCAGGTCCGATTCCATTTTAATACCGTAAAGGCACAAAAAAATTATATGTATAGGTGTAACGTTGCATGAATGTATTTTAATTAGAATTTGAAAACGGCACAATGCGGATAAACTCTCGGTGTTCGGCTCCCTCTTTAATCTTTGTTTATGAAATAAAGACCATCGCGAACGGGAATTAAATTCTCAACAAATAACAATTACGTAATTATTTTACGACTTTCGACACGCGCTCGCTGCAGGCAAATAAAAAATTATTAATTTAATCCTAACCTCAATTTTTTTTTAATTTACTTTTTAATACATTTTTATGCAGGGAAATTATAATTTTATAAAATGCAAAGTTGAGGAGTTTGTTGACATTTGGAATGAAAAAAAAATTCACAATTTAGAGCACACTCTTGGTTTTAAATATTAAGTAGTTCAAGTAGTTCAACATCAAAGTCTCCAGATTTAATAAACGTAAGGAAAACGGAATTTAAGAAGAAAAAACACCCATAGAAGATGTGGAAGAAGGTGAAGATGTAGAAAACAAGGAGGAAGTGAAAGATGATGTAGCACAAAGATCAATAAGATGTAGAAGAAAAAAGATGAATCTAGATGAAGAAGAAGGTGCAGAAGAAGTAGAAGATATAACAAGAAAATAAAAAAAAATTGAGTAGAAGAAGATGTAAAAGAAAAATAGGATGCAAAAGTAAAATATGCAAAAGAAGATTAGTCAGTAGTAGTCAAATTGAAGAAGAAGCAGAGGAAAATGATGAAAAAGTAACAAGAAATGCCAAAAAATATGACAAGAAACATATTTTTGATTTTTTTGTAGTATTCTCCGTTAATAATTCTTGTGTAATGCATAACATTATACGATTTATTTATGATTTTATAACTGACGTAGAGAAACTAGTAAAATATTAGGTTGAACAAATTAAATATAATTAATGTTGTAAGTTGTTACGTGTGTGTGTGAGTGTTAGTCTATACATGTTATGTAGCTACATTCACGTATCTATTTAGTTGCACGTTAAAAGCCTCAGAGAGTTTCAAGCGCGCAGTTCGCTGAAATTTAATTGAAAAGTTACACGCGGAGTTTGTTAAATATATGTACCCCCATTATTAGTATTAGTAAATGTAGCAAGAGAGGGCCACAAGATAAATATTAAATATTTATACCTTCAGCGGTTTAAGTACTAAGGTTGTTTGAAGCTTGAAGGTTTCTATCCTATCTCATCAAATTAGAAAAATTATGATGAAATGTGCAGCAACCCCTTTGCGCACGCTGGCGATATTTGTTTCGTACTTTTAATTTTATACACCGCAGGGTGGAGTAACCTTCCAAAATTTAATCCCTGACTGCGGGTGGTTTATAACCAGAGGCGTAATTATTAGAGCTAATATTTGTAAAAAGTAAACTAATCGTAAGTTGATGTTAATTACTTTAGGATCGAGCTATTTCTAATTCCTAAGCTGACTAGCCGAGGACTTACGCTGCGACTGTCAGGCTCAAAGAACGGTAAGGGTTAGAGTGGCGGTTAAATGCGAGCTAACCGCCGAGGACTTGCGCTGGCTCAAGATAAGCAACAGAGAGGACATTATTGGCTATATTTGTGGTGTATAGTAGAAGTAGAAATAGCAGTGATAGGAAAGTCTGCAAGAAGATTCGAATATTGAGCTGCAACTTTTTGCCATCAACTTAGATAGTATACTAATCCACAAAGATCATGTGTCACGAAAATGTGCGATCCCCATATTTCAACTTCATTTCCGTTTTAGCGTGTTATTATCTTATTTTATTCACAACGTGCAATAGCTCCGCCCTAAAACATGGCGGAAAAAAATAAATTGACTTAAATTTAAGCTAAAAAAAATATTTATGACTTTTTATGCCAGATATTCAATAAATTTTTAAGTGATCATTTTAATTAAATTCAATCAAGTTGACCGTATATTAAAAAAGATTAATTAACAATTAGTTAGGTTGGGTTGCATATCAAATTGAAGTAAATTTTAAGCACCATTTTATTTGTTAAGTAATAAATGAATTTAACCTTAAAATTTAGAAAAATATAACCGATATTTTTTAAGCGCACTTTTTAGTCGAGAAAGTCGAGTGAAGAACACTCCAAATTTTTTTAAGGCGTTGGTCCTTTTTATTATATTTTTTTACTGGTTCGGGTCGGAAATTTGAAATGACAAGGTAATATCGAGCAATAAATACTGTGCGCGTTAGGAATTATGAGATTATCCTCCCGTTCATTGAGTCATCCCTTGGCCCGAAATGTACTCGTCGAATCTCTTGGGGTTTTCTAACGGGAGAACAGATCTCGACCGTTATTGATGCTGCCACGACGGAGAACAACTCGCGAGGAATCAATTTGAAATTCTACACTAACACAGCAGAGCGCACTTATTACGCGAAGTCTCTTCATATTTATCGTTATTATTCTCATGCTCCTCGCGGAAAAATCACTTTTCGCATTAAATTGGATCCGTAACATAAACATAAATGCAGAATTAACGCTTGCACAAGCTTTTTACTGTTACTGTTATTGCTTCTATGGCCCGTTCTGAATGCATTTACAAATTACAACCACAAAAGCTAAAATATAACATAAAATTATTTCATCCAATCAAATTTACACGCTCCAAAAATTTTAAAACCGCAATTTTTAATTTTATTTATTTATTTTACACATAGATGTCGCTCTAAATTATTTACAACCAATCGCAATCTAAAAATCTTATGCCCCGCCCAATAAAACAAAAGAATAGTTTTTCCCATTTTACAACCACAATTTTAAATTTTATTTATTTACCTTGTATACAGATGTCGCTCTAAATTATTTAAAAGCCATCGCAATCTAAAAAATCTAATGCTCCACCCAATAAAATAAAAGAATAGTCAAGGATTTCTCCTTGGCGAGTTCTAGGTTTGGAGCAACATAAAAAGTGATCGAAATTTGGTAGTTTTTGGTAATCAGTGATAAAACAAAACGAAGAAATAGTTTGCACCCTTGTAGGATTTTTTATTTTTTTTATTTTGTTGCAATTACCAATCAGTATAAGCTGGGATGAGGATTTAACTTTACTTTCTTCTATGGGCGATTCAAATTAATTTTTCCCGCCATATTTTATTGCACATGGTGAGTAAAATAAGGTTATGAGAGGTTATAATAATAGTAACTATGTTTTTTTGTGTATTTTTCTGTGGCTGGGCCGTTTTCTGGGCGTTTTCTTATATTTGGTAAATTTTGTAAATATCGTTTAAATATGTAAACACATATAAATAAAATAAAGTACCCACCATGGAATGGTACATTTTTCCCCGCTAGAGGGCGTATCGCTTAGCTTGAATCGAGTATAGGCGGCGCTGCGATTAGTTTAATAATGGCCGCGCAGCCCTTAAATTTTCGCTTATAATTAGTTTATTAGTTACCGCTAGATGGCGCTTATAGTACAGTTAATTATTAATTATTTTTAAAGCAAAAAAATTATAATGCAGTTATAAATTTTACATGTAGATGTCGCTGTAAATTATTTTAACCAATCACAAGCTTAAAGTGGTCCCCACCCATTAACATTTATTTAATAATTTTATCAACAGATGTCGCTCTAAATTATATTAACAAATCAGAAGCGCTGCAGTTACGCTCCACTCGTTGAAACAAATGAAAAAATTATCGCGCGCGACTAATTTAAAATGTCCCAAATATTTCTAAGTTCGTTTAAGTTTATCAACAAAGCTTTTAGCGCAAAGTTTTCCTTTAATAAACGAGTAAATATTTAGTGCGCTGAGATAATTTGAAAATTCCTCCATGAAACTTTAAATAAATTGAATTTTAATCTAGCATTGAAGGTGTGCGTGCCTGTGCATTAAATGGGAACTTACCCGGGCGCGTCAGGGAAAAAAGCGCAGTTGCCACCAAAACGACGACGAAGATCCCGTTTTTATCGCTCGCCATTATGTTGTCCCAAATTTTTCCTTCTTTTAGAGTTGCATTTTTGCGCGCGCGCGCACGGAGCGAGGAAAATTATTAATGAGCTGCTAGTTGGGTAAAGGGATGGAATGGGCACTCTTCCATTGCAATCGTTGCCTGTCAACTGTCAAATCTGAAACAATATTAGATTAATTATAAATGCACTATTAATTATTCAGACGCGCGCGCGCGCGCCTATTTCATGTTTGTGGCATAATTATTAGTAAAATTTGATTAAAGCAAAGCATTCTAGATGAAACAGATTTGGGCCAAAAGCTAGATAAAATGATAATGTGGGGAAAGCCGTGGCTTAGTAGTTAAAGTCGTTCACTGTAGAGCTGAGATAACGAACCCCTTTTAAATTGTGTAATAGTTGCTGTATGTACTATTGTATAGAACCCCCCACCCGCCCCTATTAGTGTGTACTACTTGCTGTTTAAAAAAAAGTACTAATAGCTGTATGTACTGTTGTATAGGAACCCCCACCCACCCCAAATAGTGTGTACCACTTGCTGTTTTAAAAAAAAGTACTAATTGCTGTATGTAATGTTGTATAGGACCCGCCACCCACCCCTATTAGTGTGTACTCCTTGCTGTTTAAAAATAAAGTACTAATTGCTCTATGTACTGTTGTATAAACCCCCACCTACCCCTAGTAGAGTGTATGGTTTCTATGCAAGACTACATACAACAATAAATACTTTTTGTTAATACAGCAGCTAGAACACACTGATGAGGGGCGGGTGGGGGGTCTATACAACAGGGCATACAGCAAATAATACTTTTTTTAAGAACGAGGACACATTGATAAGGGTGGATGGGAGGTCTATAGTCTATACAACAGTTCATATAGCATTTATTTTTTTTTTAAACAGCAAATAGTTAGAGGTGGATGGGGGTTTAAAGAATTTCAAAACGTCGAAATTAATGATATCTCTATTTTTTTTTTGGGAGAGCAACAATCCAGCATGTCAAATTGATCGAAATTTTGTCGGTTTGTAGAGCCCTATTAGTGTGTACTACTTGCTGTTTAAAAAAAAAGTACTAATTGCTGTATGTACTGTTTTATAGATCCCCCCCACCCCTCTTAGTGTGTACTACTTTCTGTTTAAAAAAAAAGAACTAATTGCTGTATGTACTGTTGTATAGACCCCTCACCCACCCCTATTAGTGTGTACTAGTTAAGATTTAAAAAAAGTACTAGTTATTGTATAAACTGTTGTATAGACCCCGCCTCATCAGTGTATCCCTCATCTACTCCTGTAAGTGTGTGGAGTGGTGGGGGTTTATACAACAGTTTATACAATAATTAGTACTTTTTTTAAACCTCAACTAGTGCGCACTAATAGGGATGGGTGGAGGGTCTTTACAACAGCACATACAGCAGTAAGTACTTTTTTTAAAAACAGCAACACACTTATAGCGGTGGGGTGGGGGGGTGTGTCTATACAACGGTAAATACAGCAAATAATATTTTTTTTCAAAATAGCAACTAATATACACTGATCGGGGTGGCATACAATAGTACATACACTTATTAGTATTATTTTTTGAACAACAATTAATACACACTCACAGGGGTAGATGGGGGATCTATTCAACAGTACCTATAGCAATTAAAACTTTAGACTTCAAAACGTCGATATGTGACATCAAATTTTTTGTAGGATTACTACACTTTCCCTCTTTGGGAAAAATCATTATAAGTAAAACAAAATTATTTGCTCTTTTATTTAAAAAAAAAGTAAGGCGACGTTTGTGATAGGGAAACAAATATATAAAATCGCACCCTTAAAACGTCAAGTAATGAGCATGATGGAGACATTTCTTGTTCAAACAGTAATTTCACGAGGGGGTTTCGTCGTTGCCACGGACTTTATTATATTTCGGAGTGATAATACAAGGACTAACGGGGGTGGTAAATTAGATATAGACAGGTATTAAAAGCCAGGGGTGAAATATCGAGGGAAATCTTGCGGGGGTTGTTTTTCTACCCTTGTGCGTGTCGTTGTATTTACCCTCCATTTAGACATCTCCGCATGGATCCGTGTTGCGAGAGAAAAAGTTTACTTAACGCGTAAACATTTATCTGGAAATAATATTAATATGACACGCGCGCGCGCCCTTGATTAATGGGGTGTATGTGAGACAGGGTGAAATTGAAAAGAGATGGATTAAAGGTGCTTCCTTTCTCTTGTTAATTATTGTATTGATAAATCATCGATGAGTCATTTGGGATGTTGTGTGTAATGGATATATTGTTGAGGTGTGGAATTATCAGGCACGCGCCCCTTTCAGCGTTATTACACCCCGAAATTGCGTTCGTGTCCGATATCGGCCCATTTCCTTTAATATACAGCGCATTATTGCATTAAGCTTAAGATTTATCGCTCATAATAAAGTGCACTTTTTTCCCAATTTCTTTAGTCTACCTCACAAATCAACCCCTAACAAAAAAAAATTGTACAAACAAAAAATTATGCTTTGGGGCGCAAATTAATTTAACACGCATGCAATGAAATTTGAAATCTCGGTGCAACGCGATTATTATCAAGCGAGGCGTGAATGCAACGCGTCGATTTCGATTTGGACAGTTCGCAGCCTCCTCCTTTAATTACGTGGCAATTTCGCAAGTAATAAGCGCCACACGCGTTATAATCGTATTTGTTTAGATGAAATGTTTTCAGTTCTCTTCTCTATCTCCAAAGTGCTCGACTCTTGAGCACTTGCGAGCCCAAAACAAGCATTCACTTGCTGAATTTAAGAGTTGGGCAAACATTCATTTCCACTGCGCTTTCAAACTCTCGACGCTCTCATATATTCTTAATCTTCTAAAATGTATATCCATCCATTAATCACCGTCACTCCTCCGCGATATAGCACTAATAAATGTTTGTCAAGCTTAAAACAGGTAAAAAACAAACCCAAGACACTATAAGCTTTCGCAACTTCCTACTCATATTACAACAAAAATATAATTAATAAAAATTGCACAAAAAAACCAAACGAGGTATAGACAATTATTACATTAAATCATTTGTTTTCATCAAGTTGGCCATTTTTTTTTAACAAAAGGGGCTTTAATTTAATTTATCACAAAAACCATTGTGCCATGTTTTTATTAAAATCTTAATTACTTTTAATTAATTCAACTTAAATTTAAAAAAGGAATTTCATCTGCCGAAATATTGATTTTTTTCAATTAAAGTTTCTACGGAATGTAGCAAATTTATTTCTCTTCGATTTACTTATTAAAGTTCAAAAAATTTTAAAACACGTCATTAGAATGTAAGTTTTCTTACTTTCGGGTTTAAGTCGCGTATTCTTATTGGTTGTTGCCAATACGCGACTTAAACCCGAAAGTAAGAAAACTTATATCGACCTCAGTCTAAATTCTAAACGTCATTAGAATATTCGGTATCAAAAATTGGTAATTCGAACGTTTTGGATTTAAAATAATTTTAAGTTTGGTGCTTATTCAAAAAAAAAATAAGATTTCGCATTTTTTGTTTTGTGCAAAAAATGGCTCTACTGACTACGCTAGCAAGAAAGTTTCGACAAATTTGCCTCGGACTGCCAATATTTGGCATAATCCTTGCCAAGACATTGCTTACTGCACTGGTCCATGCGCTCACGCTTTCCAGGGGCTCTTTGAACCGTAGCTTCTGCCTGGATACCCAAATATCGTAGTGACGGCTGCGAAGGTTTGTTACAACCTAGAGCTTTTCTGCTAAATACCAGAACAGCCCTAGTCTTGTTGTCTGGAAGGTGTAGACCAGCTAATGAAATCCAATGGTGGATTGTGCAATTTGAATTACTTCTTCCAGATGTTTCGCAACAACAACTACCACAACGTTGTCTCCGAAGCCAACTGTCCTTGTCGCTATGAGTATGGGCAACCGAAGTATCACATGTACCTAATGTTCCACAACAGGGGACCGAGCATCGGTTATGTGACGTTTCTTGTGATTTTGTAGGTGTGAAGTACAGCACCTATATTGTACATAAGAGTGCGATCGCTGAAGTAGCTCGCGATTATGCATCTGATAAACACTGCGACCTGCATCTCAGCGCGATCCTAGTTTGCTGACTTGAACGCGTTTCTCACGATAATAATGGCACAGTAATTTTTGGC
>JARJDX010021305.1:0-13885 GCA_030264735.1 Gymnusa sp. GC000175 | reverse complement strand
AATATTGCGCAAATCTGCAAATTCCAACAAGCTTAGGTATCACATCAAATAAATATCGCGCTCTGCGAATTTTTCTTATGATCAAAAGTGCTCCCTGACTTTAAAAAGGTTAAGAACCACTGGTCTAAGGAAATAAACCCTAGTTAGTAAATTCACTGGTCGTTCAAGGGTGGGGTTAGTGTGATGGGTTTATGACTCAGCATCCATAAAAAAAACAAAAATTACACCCAGATTCAAACATGAGCCTTGGAAATTGGACAGACATAATAAATGACGAATAAAGCAAAGAAAAAGTACCATGAACCTGGAACGTGGAAGGAGTGCAGAGAAAGATACCTGAAATCGTCAAAGAGACGACGAAATTACATATTGATTGTCACATTGACAATCATCGTCGCCGTGTTTTTGTTTATTACGCCGCTCCTGGCGTATAGCCTTTTCACTGCCTGTAATGCTGGCAACTCACATTACAGATGGACCTACTAATTAACGTAGATTTCGAACTACCTCGGACCATAGAAGGTTTTAGCCATGATACCCTTGACAGGCGGATTGGGGGTTGACGCAGAGTTAAGCATTTATATAAATATTTTTAATGCTGTTAGGCGCGTACCCATGATCTTGCACACAGCAGCCGGATGCCTTGACCGCTGAGCTACATAGTTTTAAAAACTATCAAGTTTATAGAACAAACATACAATACAACAAAAAGGAGTTTTAAAGTGTTTAGAATTAAATTTGTGACTAATTTTGTTTTTATTATTTTTTTTAAACATTTAACATTTTAAGAACACATCCTAGTTCGTTATTAAGGAACGTTTTTTTGAATTTACGCCCAATAAGTAGCAGAGACTTACTGTTATTATAATCAGCTGACAATTAATAAAATAGGTTATATATCATTTAAAAGTAACGGATGTAACAGTAAGAAGGAATTTTAACCTCTTGTCAAATGGACATGCCAAAAGCCTCCATCTTTAAAAAGTTTGCTAAGGGGTCACAAAAAATTTGATAACATTGCATTTGTATGGACAATCTGACTTTTTTATTTGTTAAGAAATCGAATTTCATCTATAATTTATAATTTTTCCAAGTTTTATACACCTACATAAAAAGATTTAATGCATACTTTTGACAGAAGCCTTGCTTGCCAACAGCCGCCATATTGGTCACGTGGAATACTTGGAATGCCTGACAAACATTTTACAAGAAAATAAAGTTGAAGAGATATAATACCAACATAATTGTAAAGTATCGGATTTTAAATTCGTAAATGAAAGTCGTGTGGTGATCACACCTCCATTTTTATTTTGGTTTCCGTTTATCAATTTTGTTAATTTTTATATATCGAAAAAAAATCGGCATCAAATTTATGTAATCTTGCGTGATTGGTAAAAAATATCAGAAATTTGCCATATCATAATTTTTATAGAAAGCTTTGATATAAATAAGTGACTTTTTATCGAAAGCACGGATAGTCGATAGATATTCTCATAAGGGTTCTAATTACCGGGGTTTGACCTTGAATTATAAATGTAAAAAATAAGTATTGCTTAAAAATATTTTATCCTGATGTGTTTCAGAGGGGTTATGTTGGCCCGGCGCCGCCACCATTCCTTGTAATATATTTAAAAAAAATTTAAGTAATTTTTAATTCCTTATGTATTTAAAATATAAATCAGGTAGATACGGAAATTTATATTTAGATCGCTTTTTATTTGAAATGGTGAAGTAAAATCATTGAAGTTTATTTCATGTTTGTCGGGGTTTACAAATAAATTAAAAAGTTTTACCAAATAATTCTTAGATTACAATATACCCTAATTTTTCTCTTAATGGCAAATGTCCAGTCACCAGGGGTAGAATACAGGCTTTTGATTTATTAATCGAAGACACAAACATTCCGCTTTTATTTATTTTTATTAAAATATATTCCGAAACTTATATAAAAAAAATTATATCCTAAAAATACATTTGGTGGCTGCTTTTTTTTAAGCACCACTTTACTCTTTAAGAACCATATATAAAAACTTAAGTTTTGCCAACGTTTTGTTATAACTAGTGTTTTCCCTTTTACTTAACTTCAATATATGCTCTAAATCTTTTTTGAATCAAATTGCCTTTTTTATTTTTTTAAAATTGCAAATATAATTCAGCGATTTATCGAAAATAAATGTATTTGTTATTACTGAGATAACTACATGGTCAACATATAGGTTTTTATAACGGTAAAAAAAATTTATAATAATTTGAATATATTTTTACTAGGAAATTCAATTAATCGGTATCTTTTTTAATCTCTAACAAGAATTTTTCATGTATTGAAAACAATACTTCATGTTCACAATGAGAAAATTTAATCACACATATCACCAATGTGATGAAACTTGTCAGTCGATTTTTTTTTACTAAGCTTTGTGGCTTTGGGGCAACCAAACTTTAGCACACTACCACTACATTGTACCGAGTGACACTTTAACAAATCCAACAAAATTGGTTGTTTTAGGAATTTGATCAAATTTAAAAAAAAAAAAAAATTATTAACACAAATACGTTTTAAATTTTCGTAATTTATTTTTTATATTTTGCAAATTCATAAATAACAGAATAAAAAGGTTTTAAAATAACTAAGAAAGTGATGCTTTTACGCTAAAATTTAGTTATTAAGCCCAAACGTTGTTATTTGGCTAGGTGATCCTTTGGGTGTCTCGAAAGTCACCTTACAAGCCGTTAATCACGTCTGTAACATAACACCTGCCCCGTTGTGCTAAGAGGCTATTCACATTACAGACGTGAAAAGTAGGGGAAAAAAATTAAAATTGCTTGGTGCTTAGTTATAATTTTTACACATGAGATAATCTTTAAAGAATTTCATAATAACTCTTAATGTAAAAATGTAAATGCCATTCATGTAGGAGGAGGGTTGGACAAAGGTCAATGCAGATTCCCCGAAAGGCCTCTTGTAGATGGATTATATGAAGTAATATATCATTGTCGGGATGCAGTATGATCTTCTAACCCTTGTCCGCAGCTGTAGGGTCACTTCACAGCTCTATAATGTTCGCAAAGTGCAAAATCAACAGCGAGTAAGGTACTTTAATAAAATTTATTTGCTGTAATACCAATTAGTATTACAGAGCGCCGTTTGTTCAATATGTAATAGCCGTTTCCAAGGAGCCAATATCCTCTTAAGTCAAGAACACAAGTGTTCTTGAAACAAGTAATTCACATTTAACAAATTAAATACGAAGAGTTAATAATTTAATTTTAGGAAAGTATTATTTTAAAATCGGATTCGTTAATTTTAATTTGTTTTAAACAAGTTTCATTTAAATCAGTAATTTCAGAGTTGCGTAAAATCTCGTTGGATGCTTTTTCTCGTTATCTACTTTTTGCAACGAAAGAATTGTAGAGTTTTCGAACGCTAGCCTGACACCAATTAAAACTATCTCATTAAGAAGAGAACAAGCGTTGGAATGTAACTTCCAATCACACTCTAATCAGACATCCAACACAGCTACAATCTGATTGTTTACATAAAATCTCATTTTCTTTATGTACAAACAGTTTTGCAGAATTCTCAAGAACGGGAAATAAAATAACAATTTATACATATAATTAGCACATTAAAGTAAGTAATGTGACGAAGTGCTAATTAGGATTTATCTAAAGTGTAGCTAATGAGCGATATATTACATCAAACGTGGAATTTCACATATAAGCAAATCAATTCCCATAATTCCTGTAAGCAATACCTCATCGATAATTATTCACACGATGACGCGGTTAATAAGCCAATAACTATGTGACTGAATAGCCTGTTTAGATTGCTAGCACGATCTATAATGGTGAATGGATTGATTTATAGAAACACGCCAATGCTGACGCCAGATAATAGCACTAGTTACACCCATGCTTTCATGCAAAGTTTCAATCGCTACTATAAAATTGATTTGTAATTGCAAATTTCACTAAAATATTTATCATTGTTCAGAAGTGCTTGAATGCACAAATAATATTCCGCATTTTCCACGGAATTTGCAATTTATTCTTACTAGTGAGTGCATCATATATTTCTATTTTGCGGAATTGAAAACATGTTGCAAAAGCCTAGACTTTCAGTGTGTCTACAGGTTACCCAGCTGCTATGGCAACCGTAGAGTACAAAAGCTGCAAGGGTGCAAGGACTTGAGGAATCTCTAGTTGCACTTGAGGACTGCATAGAGTGCAAAGCACCAAATTACAATGTCATCAGAACACCGGGTAATGAACATCTTCAAGTTCTTGAGTGAGCGTGCGCTCGGGGCAATTGGGTGGTGTTTGCATCCCCATACATCATACGCTATCACGTTGACGTCATCGTTTTCGGAAATGAACACCCCGTTAAACGAAGCGCAACATAAATCTTATTAATAATTGTTGCAATGTGCTAGAAGATCCGTTCATTATTCATTGAATTTAGATTGTTTCGATGATTTTCAGATAAGAAAAATTTAACGGAAATTAAAACTTCAACTCCCCTAATCCAACAATGATTACTACATTTGTAATGTAATAAACCATTGTATGTTTTATAAAATATAATAATTTGTTAGTCGTCGCATCATTACTTCCTACATTTCTCATAAATCAAGATAGAAATCTTTTGAACATATTTTAAATTTGATTTGAAAAAAAAAGTCATAAATAAAACAAATTAGGGTAAATTTATTTAAATTTTTAAAGGGGTGTTAAGTTAGTTTAACTTTCTAAACAAAAAAAAATTAAATTACAAATCATTTTCTATATTGAAATTTTGAGAGTAAAAATATTTACCCGCTATTGTTGACTGGTATTTAACATTTTAATTTATTGGTTGATCGATGTCTTTATATTTAATAGATACCCCCTATAGCATTAGGAGGTAATTGGATTATTATGCATAATATAGTATCTGTACTTCTTTATAATTAATTTTTAGGTTAAAAACACAAAAATGCGAATTATTTGTTATATTATTATTTATTAAATATAAATAATGATTTTCCCACAAATGAAATATTTTAAATCAACCTTCTGTGGATATTAAATTATATAAAATACATTTATTTTGATTCCTCTTTCTTCCTAGCAGGCTTCAAATGTCTCTAGCATATTAAGTTTAATATAAATTTGTCATAAAGCAACAATATTCTTTATCGTATTTTAATACGTAAATGTAAAAGTTCAAATCAATAATAAAAAGGTGTGGCGATTAAAATTTCTTTAAAAATAATTTATAAATATTTTCTCAATGTTTAATTAGTACACAAGGTGTTTTCTTTTTGCTATGAATATTTCTGATTTACTTAGGCTTGGATGTTTGTTCAATTTCATAAAAAAAACAGGCTTGCAATTCAACTGTTCAGCGGTCGTTGGTTCTTTTTGCGAAATTCTAAAATATAAGCGTCATGTTTTCTTACTTACTGCACTTCTCTCCAAGCGTTTTGTTTTTTTGGTAGTCTCTTAACATATATCCCAGTAATTTCTTTACTCATATCTCAATATCATTATATCTGAAGTTTGCATTTTCCTCTTGGTCTTCTTTGTTTCTATAGCTTCGGATAAAACTTTTTTTCGTCATACTATTGCGCTTATTTATTCTTATAACTACGCTGATTTTGTTTTTATTTCTGCACTCTTTTATGCATTACTCTATTGCTAATTAATAAGTCTCAATCCGTGAGAACCAAGTACCCAACCAACACACATACTACAGATGTTGAGACGTTGAGTACTTGTTAATTGTACATAACTCACAAAAAAATATTTTATTGAACTTTTAGTTCCGAAAATTGTTTATTGAGTTTAAATTTAAACATGTGCACGTATTTTATAAGGAACAAAACGGTATGTAAAGCATGGCTAATTTTAAGTTTATTGCCGTATTGTTCTGCACATATTTTTTACTCGTTTGTTTCCTAAACCCTACCAAAGTTTATTGTCTTTTTGTTCCAAACATATTTTTTATATTTAAAATTTCTTTTTCGGCCCTTTCAAAATTCCAGAAATCGCTTTAACCTTCATTTTGCCGTTCCAAAATATTATTTATATAAACGCTAACTATGATTGAACCAATCAGTTTTCTTAACAAATTTAAGTAGAGACTTCTTAGAAACACCAAGTCGATTGTTTACTCGCGCTACGCTACTCTACGAAACGGAGACGTCTAAGAACAGAAAGCAAAACTATAGGCTAAGTATGTTTAATTTGCGGACACATACAACTACATCGCTGGGCATTTGTGCTTTTAGGTGGTTAAATAAACTGCAGCATAATTTGTTCTTTAATTGCCCTTTTGATTTTGAGCTTGCATCTAATTCTACAAATTTTTATATTGTTTCCTAATTAGGATAAACTTTGGACGTTTTCTTTATGTCAAAATAAAAAAAATATAAAGGTGTGGTCACCACAGGACTCCATTTGTACATATTTATCAATTTTGGCAGAAACATTACTTTATTTCACAAACATTAGCTGATCAGGATGAAACATTATTTTGTTTTCATAAATTTTTAAAATTTTGCAAAAATCCGTCATGTTATAATAAAAATTCTAAGCCTTTTATAGATCGCATTCAAATATTGCACCCTAAAAAAGGTGACATGCTAGGTACCTGCGAAGTCCCTTTTCACAAATAAACATATCCCTGACACATTTGAAATCATAAAAGATTTTCTGCAAGACGCGCCTAATATCATAGCATTGCTGCCCAAAGTCACCTTATTTCTGCCGTCCGGCAGAGTGGCCGAGCGGTAAAACGCTCCCGAGATCCCGGCTTCAAATCCGGCTTCAAATCCGGCACAATTTTTAACTCTACATTTAAAAATTTTCCTCTGCTTTTGGGTGGTTCGGAAATCACCTTAAAAGCCGTTGGTCCCGTCTGTGACGTAACACCTGCCCTGTTACTTACATTAAAAGACGTAAAAATTAGGCTGAAAGTAGACTCTGTCTACACCCGAAAGCAAGAGCTCCCGCTCAAAAGCGGGTCCATACATACAAGGTCTAATCTATAAACAAGTATCAGGGACCGCCTTGAGGTCTCCATAGTAGCTAACATTTTAATATGGGTTTTTACTATCAAATTTATAACAGAAATAGAGTGAAAGGGCGCATCATAACGCCCAAGTGGTAAACTAGGTAATACAGTTTATACAAAACCCACCCACACAGATCGATATCTAAGTGTGAACTCGATTATAATCTTCAAGGAAATTATCTGTTATAAACTCTCTGGTCGTTTTCTTCAAAACTAAGTTCAGTTAGATTCTAACTAAACTTAGTAACTAACTATTAGAAATACTCTTCAACCACTATTTAAAAGATATTAATCGTGTCTATTGGGAACTACCTTTAAGAGGATCGTAAACTAACTTCACTCGGTAGACATTCATTGTATTCATATAGAACTCTTATGACAAATAAGTGTTTTAATTGTTAAATTTTTAATATTTTCTGTTTTGTGTAAAAACACACAAAAATACTCCTTACATTTGCTTCTAACCTGTAAAAATATTACTGGACGATACCGACTAAAGTGTCCATTAACAGATTGATCGCAGCGCCACCACTAGGTAAAGTTAATTTCCAATATTAATAGTCAAAAGCCGCACAAACAAATAGAGCTTCTTTTTTGCTATATACAAAAAACTACACAGATAAAATCGAATGGCTTTTACATAAATGAAATGTAAAAGCCATTTTCAAACCTGACCACAAAATAAGCCGATGTTGGCGGTTTTCCTTTCTAAGGTTTTCACCACGCTTCTCGCGTAATAGGTAAACGATCGTTGGATACCATATTAATAATTATTGTCTTGTTAACTGCTGTTCTACCAGTACTTCCCGTACCACTGCCCTAGGTTTTTTCTGGGTGTTTATTATTACTGGTAAGCACTCTTTCGATTCTTACTTAAGCTACCTAGCTGATTTTGCGTAGTGGACGGTATACCCACATTTCAAATGCTTCTATACGTTTAGGCATTCCATTGGTAAGGGTTCGCATCATTGTTAATACGTTTACTGCCAACTAGGAGATAACTCGTATTACACAAACTAGCCTATGACGCCGACTACGATAAATATCGTTACGTATTTTTTACGCAGCTACTAGAACATTTGTAGCATATAAGCGTAAGTAAGAATGCTTGGATTTAGGAAAGAGAACATGAAAATTATCTTGGCGTGCATAAACAGAAAATTTATTTTAAAAATTAAAAAAATTTACTAGGTAATTGAAACATTTTACTAAAAATGTCAAAAATATCTACGTTGATGCACGTAGTACTCCAGTTTTTTTTACTTAGTAGTTGTTCTTATCCATATTACTTTTATTTACAAAGTAAAAACAAGTTTGGCAAACGCTAAAATTATCGAAATCGAGATTTTTGCGAAAATATCTGCTTTCGACTTACTTTTGAAGTGGTGACCATGTGCCTGTTTGACTTTCTGTTTTTGACCTCCTACAGGCGGTTAAAGTGATCGGTCTGGAAATTTATATTTAAGATTTTAACAAAAATTGAAAGGTCCCAATGACTTATTGCGAAGCAACATATTATTGAATTTATATCCATCAAGTAGCAGAGACATACTGCCATTAAAATCAGCTGATAATTATTGAAATAAGATATATACTACTCAAAAGTGACGAATGTCATCATTGGAGTTTTTGCCAATATACATTTCATAACAAAATGAAGTTGCAGAGACATACTGCCAATCTAACTAATCTAATTAATAAAATATAGCTATAATTCTATTAAAAGTAACGGATTTCATTTAAATTCGTAAATAAAAGTCTGGTGGTGATGACACCTCCAGTTTTTTACAATTGATTAAGTTATTATAAAACAGTAAACTTAAGAAAGTAGTCAATATATCAGCGATACAAGTCGTAACATAAGCGCGCCCGAGTTTACTCGTAGAGTAAGGAGTTTTCTAATTCATACGCCAAGTGCGAGATTACTCGTAAGACTTTTTAAAAGTACATGTTTATATGTGTATGGATAATGCTTATGTAGTTTATTATAATTAAATCAGTGGCTGCTGCGACTAAAATTCTAAAATTCACCGTGACAGTCAACATATTAAGGGGACCCTAAAAGGTGTATTTTTACAAAATTTCTCAAAAAAGTGGATAATTACAATACCTTATCTTACTATCACATAATATGGTTGAAACTAACAATATAACAGCAAAATACTTTTCTCTTTAAATTGATTTATCAACTTTCAATTTTTTATCCGTGAGTTAGAACTTTATGTGTGGAATAGATACGTCTATTATAAGTAGTCTTATTTCGAAGCAAATTTGCACATATTTTTTTTAAGGTGACGAAATGTTTAATTTAAATATAAAAGATATTTTTAATGATAACACCATGTACGCATTTGAATTTTTGATTTTAAATGCCCGGCCTTTTTTAATTTAAAGAGGATTAAGCTTAGAGAAAGTGACAAGCTACGAAAAAAAAACTGTTAACAATCACATCTTAAAAATCCTTTTAAATTGAATAACTTACAGGTTTATTTAATACTCGTATAACATTATGTTCTAATCAATAGTTGTACAGAAATTGTATAGTGTTACCTGGCCAAATTTTAAATGCTTGTCGCAGATCTTAAAAAAAATTAAAAGCATTTATCCAAAGAAGAATAAAATAAAATAATGCTTTTATAAAATAATATAAATAATATGGATTATTGTCTTTTCTATCAAATAATTACTTTTGAAATTTAGCCCATTTAATTTCCCAAAAAGAAACGAAAAACGGAGTTAAGTCAAAAATACGTTTCTTAACAACAACCACAATTTAAATGATATTAATCGTTCCGTTAAAAGTCGCTACTGAAAATCAAAATCCGCGCGAACAAATAAACCTCTTTTTTGGCCATACATAGAAAACTGCATACACAAAATCAGAAGTTACCTAGAGATAAGTGAACATTTGCTTGGGTTTATTAACATAAGACACTAGCACAGGAAACGAAATAACAAATAAATCACTAGAGGTGTTATAAATAACAGTAGGAATATGCGTGCAATAGGTGTTTATCGCCATATTTTCTGTATGTATACATATACATTAAATTGGGTACTGGAAGATCATGCTGCAACGTGTTGTGGAGAAGGTCTAACTTTTTTTAATGTGGTGCAACAACTTTATACTTTTTTATCTGCCTTTCCACATAGATGTAATATTGTAATACAATATACTAAAGAATATATGTCCCTTAAAACCCCTTAGTAACGCACGATAATCAAGTCATTATAAAGCCAATATACCTCTAAAACTGGGAGATATAATTGATGCACCTAAAAGTGTTTTGGATATCTCACAAGAAAGTAATACGAGGACAGCAGAATACTACAAATTAACATCGCAAAAATAAAATATATTTGTGTAGGCGTAGAGAACACTGATCTACTTCCAAACAACAACGAAGTAAAAGAAACATGCACAGAGTATAAGTACCATCCATTACATCAGATGAAAAGGATTCACACAACAGACGCAAAAAAATAAATCAAGCTCTAAAGTTTAAGGGGATAAATGACCTGAATGGTATCTGGTAAGATCACTAAAGAACGGAAATAGATAATATATAACTCGTTGGTCAGGAGTGTACTCATTTATGAAGCAAAGACCTCTTTCAGAAACAGATTTCCATTTCCATTTCTGTAGAAATTCTAGATTTATTTTGTTGCAACGTCCGGCGATCTCCGCGACAATCCAAACTAAAGCATATACGAAATGAAATAATTCGGCAGATCATGAGAGCCGAATACACTATAAATGAGTCAATCGAAACCCAACAACTAAGATAGCATAGCTACGTCATAAGAATTTACAATTTACTACTGTCCAAAATAATAACAGAATGGATTTCAGAAGGCAAAAAAAACGTGGTCGCCCTAGGTACATATATAAAGATAAGGTAACAATAGCCATGAGATAAAGAAACTTATCAAAAGGAGCCTGGAACAACAGAAAAGAATGGAGGATGGTAATCAAAAGACGTCAAATTTTAAACAATATCCACTTTTGACAGAAACATAATTATTAATTATTAGCTTTAGAGAATGCCAGTTTATCTACACAACTCCAATTTGTTAACATATATGACGAACACGACCAAAAATGAGTTTTTAAAAAGTAAAGTCTTGAAGTATCAAAATTTGTTTTAAATTTAATTCTTAACACATTTGTACTTGGCGTTTTTATCATAATCCTAATAGTTTTTAAGAAATACAGGATGGGGGAGAACAAATAGCTTATTCAACAATCTAATTAAAAAAATAATGCAGATGTATATTTAATTCTATAAACAGCATCAAGGACAACATCTAAATTTTATGT
Organism: Gymnusa sp. GC000175; assembly: GCA_030264735.1. NCBI lineage: Eukaryota > Metazoa > Arthropoda > Insecta > Coleoptera > Staphylinidae > Gymnusa > Gymnusa sp. GC000175. The sequence goes on along the minus strand of JARJDX010021305.1, from coordinate 2,507 downwards.
TTTAAAGATAATATCAGGCAGATGGCGTCCATTATTCTCAATAAACTGCGTTCATTGAACTCGGAAGCTTCGTTCAACTCTTTCCAGCATATCGACGGCAACAGCTTAACGAATGTTATTGGTGAGTTAGGATCCTAGGACGATTGTTGTAAACAAGTGATTTTAGATATTCCCAAAAAACCATGGACCAATTATTCCAACTCGCGATAGTGCACATCCAATAGTCACACGTTGTGAATGTAGGGAACGCTAAAAATGTTGTCTGAGGTTATTACGGCTCTAATAGCGTATATTCTGCTCCTTTACACATCCCGAAAGATGTAAGGGAGCCTCGCCACTTAAGAAAACAAGTGTAAGGTATACTAAGAAGCTCCTCACTTGCATTTTCAACAAAATTGCGTGGATTAAGTTCTCCCGCAACACAGCCAATATGTAGAGATGAAAGATGAAGATTCTACTCACAGAACGATCAGACAACCCAACACCAGCGCATTATTGCGAGTATAATACTGAGGGCATCGCAACAGAGAGCATTGCGACGTTAATGTTTTAGGGTAACCATGCTGTTCGTGGGCGCTAAAGTTTTTTTCTTCATATCGCCATTGTTTAGCCATGAAACAATCGATTGCCGGCTAGGAACACGACCACATGGCGCAATAATGAAATGGGCCGTAGTAAATGCACGTTGCGTGGCGATGATTGTGCAACCATTAGCTCTACCTTCAACCACTCCGTGATTATGACTAAACCAAGCTACAATTTTATGCCCCACCCTCTCGAATGTGCTTACCCCCCACTTTCATCGGAGCAAAAATTGCTTTAGGGCGCCCAATTCAAATAAGCAATTTTCTCAGTCCACCCTGTATTTGCAAAACCGAAAATACAATAAACTACCGCTTTCGGTTGGTGGATTTCAGCCAAAAGTCACGGATGGACCCTCTCAATTTTTATTTAAAGGTTAAATATAAATTTTTAGGCCGATCAGTTTAGCGTCTGAGTTGTAAAAAGTACATCGACATACACCCACAGACACAAAGACAGGTTCTGCAACAAAAGCCACTTTTGTGATTGAGGGGGAAAGAAAACGGACATTTCCACAAAAATCTTGATTTCAAAAAATTTGCAATAATTTTTCCAAGCTGAACAAATATATGTATAACAAATAATATATTTCTTGTAAACAGTTTGTAGTATAACGTACAATAATTCCTAATGACACCCTGTTTTGATTTTAAAATTTAATTTCATCCCTTACATTTTAGAAATGAAGTAATTATTTCTCTTTGCACAAGGAAGATGATGATCCTTAAGTTAATTTAATATACCTCCTGCTATGATTTACTTATTAAAATTTATTAATTAAAATAGATGTAATAAATAATTAAAAATATTAAAAAGGACAGCAACGGTGCTCTTAATTATTTGATAATAAATGGCAAAAATTAAATTAAATCTTAGTTTGTGATAATGCACCAATAAATTTACTAATTGGATCTTTCTTGCTTCAATATTTTTTCAAATATGTCTTAATAAATTTTAAGAGTGCTTTAAAAAACTTCCCAATAAATATCTTTTATTTCTACATGAATGGAGATTTTCTTATTGCAAAAATCTTTGTAATTAAAATTTTATTTTATATTTTTACGTGATAAAATGTTGACTATAAAAATTAAAACTCTTAAATGATATAATTACTGCTGAAGGAAAATAAATATATTTCTCCATCCACTTAATTAACAACTTTAAATAAGTTTAAATGGGATTTAAAATACAATCGCTGATAGTATTTAAACGGCAAAGTTTTCGATTCCATCCGGTGGATGAACAGGTTATTCGCTCAGTTGCAGGATCAAAAACAGATTTTAAACTTTCTATCACACTTTTAATGCATACATTTATTTTGCATCAGATATTGAAAAACACTTTTAAAATAAAAATAACAAATATCTCAAATATGTCTTTAAAACAATTGTCTCTTTTAGATGAATGAAATAAAAATATCTGTTAGTTCACAAAGAAATATGAAACGTTATATTACATATGGACTTAAAAAGCATCAAAGCGAATTCAAAAAGAAAACGTACTTTGTAATATAAAAATAAAGCTTTTTATGTGACGTTCAAGTTACTTTGCCAAATGTCATTTGCAAAGATGTATATAAAACTCAAACGGAGTTATTTGTTGTATATATACATCATCAACGATTTGTATTCAGAAAGTTTTGAAGAGCTGTAAGGCATACTTAAGAGTTGTCCATTTCTATTAACAAACGGCAGGCTTCAGTAAACTTAAATATTATTGTGTAATTGAATAGTTGAAGACATACATAGCTGTTGGTGTTTTGAAATTCTAGGACCGCATTGCTAACGCCTGCAGGCGAACCAAGTTTAATTCTATCAGATTATATGTGTAGACAATATATCTTGTTGTCAGTAAATATTTTGCCAATGAAGTTTCATTAGAAATATTTGTAATTTGTGTAGAATAAAATTAAAACAATTTTTTCT
>JARJDX010021303.1:0-14240 GCA_030264735.1 Gymnusa sp. GC000175 | reverse complement strand
TATATCTCAATAAACTAAATATTTCGTTATAATTAAATACTAAATCAGTGTTATCATGACAACAAGCAGCAGGCACTGATAGGTGTGCGATAAAGGAAATAATGATGGCCCATGGCAGGCCATGGTGTGGACATGCCACTTTAGCCACTGCGCAGCTTACTTGCGTATGCTGGCCTCCTTTGATGTGTGTAGTCGGACCGCTCCGAACGCCATTCATGGCCATCACCATCTCCATCATCCACTACTTGGGCCACTACAGGCCATCTACGCCTCTACACAATGGTGATGGCTCTCAGTGGCTCAAGATGGGCCATAGTGTAGAGGGGCCATAAGAGACTCATGTCAAACAATAGAGTTTCCAGACCTGTTTATACGACCGTGCTAGCACCTTTTTATTTTTTATTTCAAAGTCAATCCAACCAAAGCCATAGTTAACCACCATTCATACCATTTTCAGGCTTTCGACAAAATAAACGTCCACGAACAACGTGACTCCTTACTTGTAACCAACTAGATTTTTTTTAGGATCCTCCACCATTTTGCCTTGAGGTCTATTTGAGCCTCTAGGGAAGAAAATGTATTATTATTTTTTCACTCTTGGCTGATCGGAAAGTAGCCAATTAGAATCTCAGAGTACGGCAATTGTACCTCTTGCAGGACGGCTTCAAAATAGTACTCTTTAAGCCAGAATGTAGCACGTTCAACCCTGGCCGCTGGTAAAATTGATGGAACTTCGGCCTTATTAGCCCCTAAATTTCATCCTCAATTATTTGAGATTAACGTCTATGTATATATGTTTATATGAAGAGTTATTGACCAATTAAAATAGAGAAATTGAATTGTTGGTAGACATTAATTTATTTTATTTAATATTATGCGACGTTACATAATTTTCTTTCCAAAAAATATAGTCAAATATTGTTTTTTTTTATCTGAAATTATTTTTGATTTTGCTTTATGATTTTTATAATAAACTTCCATTCTATAAAAATCTTTGAGTTAATTTATAGTTTTTCTCATTATAAGTCATGCGATAGAAATCATACACGAATGTGCTAAGTTTTATTTAGCATTTCTTCCGGTTAGTTCTAGGAAAAAAGATATAATTTAATTTTCTAACAATTATTGCTAATTGGTATTTTGTTATTTATAAATTAAGATACTCAATCGATTAATTTTCTAACTAAATTTTGATATCCATCTATGAAATAATAGGATTTATTTCCTGGAACTAAATAAATTACAAAGGGTTTCGCTAAAATTACTGTTATAAACTAAATACATGGCAGAAACTAGATGTTTGTCACGGTAGCATTAACACATGATTAAATCCCAATCCAATATATGATTTGCCCATAACAAATGATTAACAGTTGATTGGGTGGGGACATTGTTATTTATATGTATATGAGAAGTAGTAAATTGTCAAAGGTAATATCGATAGTTTTTCGTGCCAGAGAAAATTGTGTAAATTCTTTTTGGGTGGTATTCAAGTTTTTGGAGATTTGTGTGTTGCATTTGTGTTTGTTGTAGCTGAAAGTTTAGCCATTAACGTGTCAAGTGAAGTATCGCGTTGCATTTTGGTCGGCAGTTGCTGCAATGATTTCTGGAGATATTTTTGTGAATAACGACGCACTGTTGCGGTTTAAGTGCAAGCAATAAAGGGTTAAGTTCTAGACGGTCATATCTTATAGGGTGACTTGAGCTGCGATTTTTTTTCAAGTTTTTTTTTTTTAGAGTTAGCTTGTTCCCCAAAATATGTACTGCCCTCCAGTAAATCATCAACAAAAACACAACAATATTGGTTGTATGTTGGCAGAAGTCGAGCATAAAATTTTATTTATGATATGTAGAGGAATCATGTACAGGCATATGTTACCAGCAATATGTGGACTGAGCCTGACATTAACAGGCTACAAGGATACAAGTGGATATTCATTATATTATTTTATCATATATACTAAATAATAATATATCATTTCAAGTTTTCAGAAAATACCCCATCATAATCATAAATAAACATATATTGGACTAAAAGTATTAAATCTGTGCGCATACTTTAAATCCCTTTCACAAATGCAGGGAGAGATTATAAGAGAGTATCCTCATTCCTTTATTTAAAGAGAACAGTTTATTTTAGCTATCCCTATGGAACAACGTTTTACTTTATAATAAGATATAAATTTACATCTACGTGCTGTTATTTATAATAAATTCATTACAAAAATTGTTTTTAAATGAAGAATCCTAATTTTATTTATGTTTGCAATTGTGTTTTCATTAAAAATTAAAATTTATTCCAAACCCTTGGTAATAAATATTATTTTACTTTTATTTGACAAAATAAAAATTTATTTATTTTATGAAAAAAAAAACAAAATATTTTAACCTCTTGTGGTAAATTTTTTGAAATTGCGCAAACTTGCAGTTGCAGTAAGTAATTAAAACCAAAAACTATTAAATGAAATAAAATTAAATTATTACAATTACATTAAAATTTGTCTTTATTATTAATAATTAATTAGCGTTCGGCGTTTCTGCATCTGATTGGCCATGCTTTTGTATCTAGGATTTCTTCTTTTTTGCTGTCCATCGCCATTTCCACTTCCTAGAGTCACGATCTTCTTGGTATATCGCTTTTCCGGGTGCGGCCCAAAATCTTGAATCCCAAAATCTTGAATCCCAAAATCCCGAATCCCAAAATCCCGAATACTTAAATCTCGAATGCCTAAAATTCCGAACGCCTAAAATCTCGAATACTTAAAATCCCGATAATGAATACTAAAATATAATTTAGTGACACTTATGCTTCTTCTCACTGTTTCACGATATCACATTTCTGCTTATAGTACAGAATAAAATAAATAATTTTTTTTACGTAATTAGAAATATTTAGGGTGGTAACCGTATGTTATGTACCGATTTCTATTTTTTTTTAAGGAATAAGGTGTTCCCATTTGTCCTTACTTTTAATAGGTATACAACATCTTTCCTGTACATTTTGCCCGTTTGATATAAGTTTCCAAACTTCTCTACTTTTATATGCACCCAAAAGACAATTTTTTTAACGTAATGTCTTTGGCTTTAGGAACCTCTTTTTTGTTTCGAATCGATGTCTTGCATAAGCTTTTTTTTGTCTAGGTCGTACCAATGACCTAGCGATCTTCTCTTTTGTTTTCTGTTCTAAGATTTTCGTAAATCATGGATGGCGGCATCTCTACGTACATGTCTTTCCTTTGGCTTCATATTTGTTAACCATTCATACTGTCACGCAAGTATTCATATTATAGTTAGGGTATTTTCGTTTTGGGAAGTGGCATTCCATAAGTCTGCTTTGATTTTTTCTTAACAATTTGTTTTGGATAAGTATGAGAAACATAGCTCTGCTTTCAATAAAAGATGATCTGATCCGCATTCTGCATCTCTGTATATTTTTACATCTCTTGTCATCATCTTAAAGTCCTGCTTCAAAATTATATAATCTATAATAGATTTTACTGTCACGTTGGTTGAAACAACGTGTATATGTGAATAAGCCTGTGCCTAAACAACTTGTTTTTTATTGAGTAGGCTTCATATAATACTATAAACCTGGTGCCGTTTTGGCTAATGGCTTTTGCTTCATATTTTCCAATAACATTGTTATTTACTTTTAACCCTGTTCTGGCATTAAAGTCTCCCATCATGATCATCTCTTTATTACTGCTGGTTTTTGGGATAATGTCTGCAACACTATCTTCATATTCGTCCTTTATATAGTGATTTGATACATCGCTGGAGCATCTAGTTTTTTGTTAAACATGTTTAGGCTTGCTCTAAAAAATCCTTTACTAATCTACTTCCAATTCTTTATATGTTTTTTAAATTTCTTGTAGATCCACTCCTACTCCTTCTCTCGTTCCTCTTTCTTTGCTTACTTCACTATAGATATGGATAGCCTTCTTTTTCCACCATGCCGGTTCCATTTTTAATTTCTGTTTCTGTTTCTGCCTCTTCACCATAGAAGAAATATCTTAACTAGAACCAGTTTAGTTAAATAAAATTTAAATAATTTATCATAATTAAATTTTATATCACACATCTAAAAGTTAAAAACTTAACGTTGCCACTCGCAACCCTGGAAATGCTTTTTGTACCCCAGGTTAAGGTAACAATGGGTTAAGAGCATCCTTTCTAGTCCAATAGGTGGGCAGCAATTTTCGATGGCCTTTTGCTCTTTCATTTTTTCTTAACACTACTCTGTAATTTAAATTAGTGTCTTTTCTATAAATACCCAGACAAGCAATGGTCTTTTTACTAAAATTTTAATATTGTTATATATTTTCTTATTTTTGTGACCGCTATGTGGTGGCATGTGAAATGCGCAGAAGCCTGACAAGGATTAAAGAGACAGAGTCGCTCATGGCAATTGCTGCATAAGTACATTCCATGGCAAAATTTTAATTAACTTATAGTTACCCAAATAATTTTTGAATATTGGATGTATTTTTGACAAATTAAAATATACGATTTTCACCACCTTTCCAGGACCACGAATTTTTTTTTAGACCGTTCGGTGTCGCGGTGTCTTTAAAGTTGAAAAAACAAAGGACGATTTCTCGAATAGTACGGATTTTACAAAAAAAAAGTCAACTTTTAATTGGGAGATACTTCTGCGCATCTATAAGACGTCTGCCAGCTAGACTTGGTCAAGGTGGAATACCTCTAACATAAATAATTGAGAAGGTTATAAAAAAGAAAAAAAATTAACTTCTACAAATATATGCAGAATCTAAATATACTTCTATGGAAGTCATTCCTTACACCCTTTATGATTTATGGTTATTTTTTTAAATAAAATATAATTATACACACTTTTTTAATAATTGGCCCAAACAGATCAAAATAAGTTTAACTAGCAAGAAGGTTTGAAAGTGTAATTGTGCAGATAAAAGTTTTTCCTAACTATACAAAAGTGTCAAGCTTTACCTAGAGACAAGTTGATACAAATACAATTATGTTACGTAACTTTTCACTGACACACGTACATAAGTTGAAAAATTAAAAGAAATGTTATTACATGAGTTATTAATATAATCTTATAATTTTATGCGCATAATTAACCACGCTTTCAAAACATGTAATGATGAAGGACTTGCACGACCCACATTTTATTTTTTCTTTAAAGAATTAACCACCCCTTAAGAATAAAAAGCACTTGTAACATATGCACATGATAAATTAAATTAGGGGTAATTTATTTAATTACCTTTATTCTCAACTTTTTATGTTTTATTTTACATTTTATTCTATGCATATTAATAACTTACTTACAGTATTTTTCAAATTGTTAAATGAATATATTATATATCACAGCAACGGCTCTGCGCTGGTCATCAAATTGATTTCAATAATGTAAAGTCATTATCTATAATCTTAAATTATAAGAAAAGCAATGTTTGCGTGACTATTTAGATTTATAATTACCACTTGAAAAAAGATCAGGGCTTTGAAATTAGTGTTTTCTGGAGATGTTTGTTTTTATCCCCCACGAGTTTTTTCGTCCCACATAGGCATTTAATAACCAATAAAGCTACAAGTCTTAAGCCCAAAAATATGAAAAATTTACATACATTATATATTTTTGTAAGAAAACCAAAAATAGCAACTTCAGCAAATATTGAAATTTTTTGCAGCTTTGGTATATTATTAGCAAATAAATTTGCACCATTAGGTTAAGTCAGTTTAAATAATTTTTGTATTTTTTTTTAATATTTTCCATATAGACATAGATGCGAGGCTCATTATATCGATAATTAATTATTTAAAAACAATTACAGTTTTACCTGTAATTTAAGTTGCCAGCATTGCATGCAGAGAAGAGGCTATGCGCCAGCAGTGGCGTCGTAAAAGGCTGACCACACAGTTTTTAGGTTTTTTTATAATTTGATCAACTCATGCTAACAGGGATCAGGTGTTGCTAAGTTTGCTAAAGTTTGAAGTAAACCGATATACAAACCGCGATACTTTTAGTAGTGCTGGGTCTTCCTAGAAAGGGTCTCTTGAGAGAGGGGTAGGACAGATATAAAATTGTACTATGTAATTACGTCTTAACTACATATTTATTACCTTGTTTTAGTATGTTATGTTTTAATAAGTTTTAAATTAAATTTCCATTTTTATATGGTAACATCCTCACTTAAAGGTTGGCTAACATTACTATGATTTTTACCTTAGATAAAGCGGCTCTTAACAGTTAACTTGATATGCTTTTATACCAGCCTCGTAGTTTTTGAAGCTTGGAAGTTCTCGTGGTTCCTCTGCTACATACTTTTTCTTGCCCAGTAATTTCATTTTCTTTTGTATGGTTTTTTCATTAAATATAAATTGTCATCTGATTCCAGTCCTAGATGATGTTGTACACTGTATTATAAAGGCTCTGTTTTGGTTATTAAAACAAAAAAACCTAGTAGATGTGAAGAGAAGAATATTAACCAATTTGTAGCCATGATTTAGTGCAGATTTTAGCTTAAGTTTGCTGTGTCTTTTTTAATGTTGTTTTGTGATTACTTGTCAATCTTTTTTACACCAATTCGTACTACAAACTGGTTTTAGCTCGCAAATAGATATTTTTTTAAGTTAAAACTTCTGTTGCTGAACTTTGGGAACGAATGAAGTTCAAAAAGCCAATAAAAATCTTCTCTTAAGACATATCGAGTATAATGGATTTTTGAATTCACATCATAACTTTGCTAGTAAAGTTATTGTTAACTTGTTTAAATTCGTAGATTGTAAACACTGAATCCTACGTTAAAATAATGTGATTTGACTGCGCCATATTGTTTCACATACGAAATTAGAAGTATTTTTCACATCCCGATTTCTTCTAAAATAATATACCACACATCACTGTATCTAGGAGCAACTTAATTTTAAAATCGAGGTTTTACTGTATCAGCAAACCAACAAAAAAAACTCTTAAAAACGTCTAAGTTAGATGGTCTTATTGCATATAATAGTGGTCAGTAAGTCATGATGTGCATTTGCTCTTAGTAAAATCCCATTATACGTCACACTCTCCACCCATGGCTTCTAAGCATTCTTAACATCCCAAATGCTTTTAGGACAATAGACTATCCATCGCTTTTTTTAATATTATTATACATTTAAAATCTTTTGTTGTTGTTTAGAAAGTTCAAAAGTTTTTTGTGTATTTTTAAACTACTCAATATGTACATATGTATTTCAAAAATCGGTTTAAACAATTTTATTTAAATTTCAATATCTTTAAAAGTCTGACATCCCTTACAAAATATAGTTTCATATCTGTAAGTTATTTCTCGAGAGAGTTTTGAATTCAAAGAATAACAAATTTTAATCAATAACGTTCTGGAAATACCATCATACTATTTGTCATATCAAATATTAATTAAAAAAAACATTTAGAAGTAGCTTAAATTTTTTATTAATAATAAAATGCGGGCATTTATTTTTATAGAACTAAAAAAGAACTTCAATCGCACCTATTAATTGTTCAATTAGTGTGCTGGTTGGAATTACTTGAAAAAACATGGAAAACTCGCGCTCGTTTTGAATACATTACAAAACGCTGGGGACAATTTATACTTTACAATAAGTTTATCAAACTCACATACGTAATAAAAAGTTGTGTTGTTTATTGAATAGGGTGGAATAAAAATGAAATAAACATTTTTATATTCCCACCTAACGTAACCAAAGTTTTCCCCAGGTATAAGTACTCTCGTCTTCTAATAAAGGCTTGGAACATATTTTTATATAAAGAAATATTACAGCGCGCATGTTAGAAGTTTTTTTTTTCATCGCAGTTGCATGCCAATTTCTCATTTAGCTTAACAAATCTTTTTCCCCGGTTCCATTATGTTAAGGAAAATGAATTACTTTGTGTTAAAATTGTGATGTGCTTATAATTTGATTGTTTTAATATAGAACACATCGCGAGTGCTCTTTTGCATTATCAATAAATTGCTCTTTCGAGTTAGTAATAAATTGCGTTCTTTTTGGATTACCGATAAATTGATTAAATTTGTTACAAAATAAAATCCTCGAAGGGGTTTTTATGGATTAAATTTATCAAAGTTTTGATTAATATAAAAATATTTCAAAAAAAAAGTTTTGTGATTGTTTCTGTTTTTCATTCTTCTGTGAATTGCGTAGGCGTCATCAGGGTTTAATTAGTGGACGCTTTTTTTAGGCTGCGAAATCGTAAAGTAATTTTAAAGATAAAAGCGTTGAACCCAATTGTCTTTAAAATGTGTCATCAGCAGTGCGATTACTTTAACAGCTTGGAGGTGTTAATTTAGACAGATATTTCTAAATGTGTCCACGGGGTGCAATTTGGCCGACTTTATACGCATGTCGGACGTTATCTTGCACACCCTCCACATACTAACTTGCACATTAATCACGATTTTTTGGTCAAGTACAAAACTAACATGGTGTCAATGTTTAGAATTCCTAATGCATTTCTAATGGGAAGGTTACAAGGTTGTAACCCACACTTGTCGGCTTTAAATTTCCAGACATTTCCAATTCCCCCAAAATGGATTATTTATTACACCCAAAAAAATGACTTTTTTCTTGCGAACCTGTTGAGATATTAGGTATGTGAAGTTCGTGGATTATCAAGGGTGGTACGTGAGGGTGACGGCGTCGACCTCATATCTGATTCCCGCCATGAAAGTTACGCTTCCTGGTTATTATCGGGTGTTATCGGCCACGAAAACCATCCCGACATAGCCTAATTATAAATTCCCAGGCGGTCGTATTACCTACAACTTCCTACAATCATAACACTCTCATCCTGGCACGTATCTCCCCTTTTGTACATAAAATCTCCCCATTTTTATATCCCCTTCGATAACACCGTCATTAAATACTCCAAAATTATGTAAACCAACCCCTAATTGAATTGAACAGGTCAAGAACTAGTCTTCTCGACGCCCTACATTATCAAATTGTCCGCAACAGAAAGGTGACTTCACGCAAATCTCAGAGGAGAAGTTAACGAGAAAACATTTTTAAGACCGGTTGATTTATTTAAAAGGAAAAAGCTATAAACTTCTTTTTTCGGAATAACAAAATTACAAACACATCACATATTTATTTTTATGGTATGTAAAGAAACAACAACGCAGAACTTCAATTTAAGCGTTTCCTTTCATAAGCTGCGGGCTAATTGTTAAATCGCAACAATAGCGATTATGTTACAAATTAATAGCACACAATTAAAAAGAAACTATTTTACATTTAAAAGGGGAGTTTGTTAATGACAAGCTGCAAGCTCCTCAGTTATTTCAGGCAAGGAGAAGGGTAGTTGAAGTTTGTAAACGCGTAACAACTTTATAACAATATCGATAATAAGGGTAACTTAAAACAATAACCACCCCCTTGCACAATTCACAATATCCATTTTCAATGCAAAATTTAAATTAAATTTATCCTTACATAAAAAAATATTTAAAACATCATTACTTCTTATTCAGTACTTCCTACAAGGGGGAGAAATAAACATTTTCTTTGATAATAACAGAACGTATTGAAGCTCCTTCGTTAATAGAATTAGTACAAATGTCCATATTCCCTCCAAGCAGATTAAAGATATTTTTGTTTTAATTTATCTACATTAAGATTCTGAAAGACTAATAATATAATGAAGGTACTGCTTTGAAGTACAAATAATCACAGCGAGAATTTTGTTTTGGATTTTTATCTTGACTTGCGGCATTATTATTTTTTTTACTTCGCGCAATGTAAAAAAAAATGAATCAAGATCCGGATTTAAAAACAACGTTTGATAAGATTAACTAAAAAAAATGTTTATACAGTAATTACACAGCGCACAGTAAACAGTATAAGTGCATAATTTAAAAAGTAAATTAAAATTTGGTATAAAATCACCACAATTTGTGTAAAGTTTAAAAGTGCTTTGATCAAATAATTTGGTTAGTTTTTTTTTGAGATTTGATGAAGACATAGTAAGGAATTTTAGTGAAGGTAATGAAATAAAGTTGCATTTATCCGAAAGTAATTACGAGATGCAATTAACGATGAGAAGGTATTTAAATTGGCCTTGTGTTTGCTAATTAATTAAATTCGTGACTGGAAATTGTTTAAGAAAAGCTGTTGCGCATCCAAAAGAAAGAAAAATTGTGTGTTCATTTTGGAAGTGGTAAACATATTTACAACCCCTCTTATTCGTCTAATGGTGAAGGAAATTAACTCACGTTTCGCGAGGGATGTTGCCTAAAAGTGGTTGAAAGAGATCCGATATAGACATACACGCACTCTCATACAACTGGCGCTTCTTGTCCGTTCTGTATTCGGACCCTGACAAATCGACAACCATTACTAGGTAAACTCCGTTACTACAAAGAACCAATTTACGCGGACTAAACGCGTATTTACAAGAAAAACAACTCAATTCAAACGTCAATTTACTGTGTGCATTTGCACTTGGAAATCCTTTAACAAATTTGAACAGGACTCTTAAATCATTTTCACTTCTAAAGTAAATCAACTCCTAATTCTAACACGTTCTATCTGTGAATACTGGATTGATCCATTTTAAAACTGATATTAATAACAAAGGATCCTCTAATTACAAGCTGCTGGTTTCTAACATCACTTGAACACGCCGCCGTTGTTTGTTTTTAGGTCATTTATAAAGGATCTTTAAGAGTAGGTTAGGTGCCATCATTTAAACTGCACGAACCAAGTGCAGGATAATGAAGAAGATGTATGACTACACATTATAATAGCATCTTGCATCAGCACGATTTTTTAATCTCTTTCCACATTTCCTTCAATCAGACCGTATAATTTCCACCACATTTTTTTTTCTTGGCCACACATTTCTCTTCATGTTTTAGGAAATAGAAATAAATAAATCATTTTATATTTCCATTCTAAACTGAATGCAGTGAAATCGTTGCTCACATAAGTGGAAACGCCAGCGGGCCTGTCTTTTCCCTAAAGCAGTCTTCCAGATACTTTGTCAAAGAAAGGAAGTTATCAAAACATAAACAAATTGATAAAACTATTTTTAAATTTTACTCACCATTAAGAAAAATATTTTATAAATTTATTTTTACTTTCATTATTATGTAATACCAATTTAATTTTTTTTAAAGTAAGAGAAAATATATCATGAAAATATTCCCAATCAAAAACTACCTATGTTTGATATATCTTCGCCTGTGTTTCGACCCACTTATGCATTAAAGTCCCCCTACTGTTTTAACAAATTTTACGTTTTCATTATGTCTTGCTGTTGTTATGTCTTCATACATCTCCTATAGATCCTCATCTTTGAATGTGCTAGTTGGGGTATATACTTGATTGATCTTTTATTAGGTCACATCAAGATAATGACTTGATGGGGTATACCCTGCATTCTTTATTACTCAATGTTTTAGTCTTTTATTTACTAGCAGTGCCACTTCTTCTAAAAAATGCTTTTTTTTTTCATGTATTGGCATAACAGGCGTCCTGTTTTTAGGAAAGTAGCGCTGTAATCTTGTTTTATTTAGGCCTAGGATATCCCACTTCATATATTGTAGTTTCTATAAGTTCTTTTAGTCAACATTTGTTTTCTCCATTAAATTTTCACCCACACTAGTTTTGCACCCTATAAAGTTTACCATACTCGGACAAGGTCTTTAGTTATCTAAATTTTTCGCTATGAGAACGCTCCCTGCAATGGTGAGCGAAACATTGGTAATCATAAAATTACGTGACTTTAATCTTAAGGTAAGAAAATTTAAGATTGATATTTACCTTGTCATTGCAAATAAAAATTATTCACTTTAGAGTAAAAGTCTTTGTTAAATGAAAACAAAGAACGTTTTATTTTTTACTTTATAAATTTATAATGGGGCATTCATATCTACTTTTTATTACGACCCGCATTTTCATAATTTACAAATTAACCAACTGATTTGACAAATTTCACAAACACGTTTTCTCCGTTTGAATAAGGAAAATAATAAAAGTATCAAAGGACTGTAATAAAAATGATATTTTAAGTCAACATCACTAAGGCTTCCTTTATTTAATGGTCTTGCGTAAAATTTCTTCTTTTGTACTTTCTAAAATGTACTTTTAATAATTTAAAAAAGTCACAATGGTGCATATTTAGATCTATAGAATTATAAAATATAAAAAAAAATGTATTTAATGACGTATTTGTTGTAAAATAAAACCATTTTCATTTAATTTAATTATACTACATTTCAAATTAATCATTTTTTTGTGTAAATTATTTTTCTTGTATATGGGAATATTGAATAAACATTTTAATTAATGGGTGTTGATGAAGATTAAAGTTTGGACAAGCTAAAATATAATTGATTACATTAATTATTTGAACATTAGTAATAATATTGTATTCTTCCTAATAAAATAATTAAAGCAAATTTAAACAATAGCAAAGTTACTTTTGTACATCTCAATTATATTAAATGCGGTAAAACTTTGAAATCAAATTATATTCCTATCGCTAAAATAATATTTATATCAAAACTCTTTTAAAAAAAAACTTATTAAAAGTTTCCCCGTGTCAGTTTTTTCCTCGCGCCATTTTTTATTTTATTAAATTTGTTTTCCTTGAAGTAGCTTTCTAGATTTTAATTTAAAAAGTAAGAAACCTCTATCGTTAAGTTAGATAAAAACACCTTACAATTATTTGATTTTTTTAATTACCTTGGTCAAAAAACTTTAAAACAGCGTAAAAACAAAATTTAAAATTTGATTCTTCGAAACAAAAAACTCTTTAAAAAACAGGCCAATCTGCAATTTGGAAGGTAAAGAAAACAATTGGGTGTGAAGGTTTTGCCACAAAGGTTTTTTTTTGAAAAGCGCGTATCAGACGCTGAAGAAGATAATACACCGCTTCTTAAAGCAGAAGTCAAGAGAGCCATTAAAAATTAAAACAACATAAAGCTATGAGAAGTTTTCGGAGACGGGGAGGTACAGGAGTAAAAATTTTTATAGATTATATAAAAAGATCTGAAAATGTAGACAAACTCCACATTTCTGCTTATGTTCAAAAAAGGGTCAAGATTAGACTGTAAAAATTATCGAGTCATATTTCTTAGATCACATTGCAGTAAAGTAAGCCTTAACATACGACACGAATAACCTAAAGCTAATCTATTTTGGCAGATAACTTCAGAAGAAGCGGGCTTTGTTAAAGAAAATTGCGCAAAGGTACACATATCAAACATACTACTAATCATACATAAATGCCGAGAATAAACAAAACTTTATTAACTATCGTAAGAACTTGACAGCAGAAGGTAAAATAAAATGTAAGAAATGAAAGTTCTGCATCACTTAATCTTACTTTTTCAAACCTTTACATAGAGAGTGGAAAGTAAAAAGTCAGATGAGCAGACATGATCAAACGTTCTGACCCTTGATTTACCAGGAAGGCTGCAGATGCCAAAATACTAAAAGAACTACCTGCCAAAGAATTAACTTACAATACCTCGCTATTCAATGCGATCCTAAAAACTGACCACATTCCCTCCCAATGGAAGATTGTTTAAATTATTGTTATTGCTAAACCTGGAAAGTCGCCAAATAACGTAAAATCTTATAGACCCATCACTCCCTTACCCATCATTTCAAAATTATTTGAGAAAAAGCTCCTGACAAGAATTCAACCAATTCTGGAAGAAAGTCAACTCATTCCTAACCACCAGTGTGGCTTAAGGTTAATAAAATTAATCAAGCCATAGAAAAAAAATCATATTGCTCAGCAGCATTTCTTGACATATCTCAAGCATCGACAAGGTTTGGCATGATGGACTATTATACAAGTTAAAATGCCATTTACCAAACAACTTCTACAGTATCCTTAAATCATACTTACATGAGAGCTACTTCCAGGGTCAATTTCAAAATGAGCATACCTCCTTACAACCAATCAAATCGGGGATGACGCAAGGAAGTGTTTTAGTACCAATTCTTTATTTAATCCACACATCCGATTTACCAACAATAAAAAATGTGATGACAGCAACTTTTGCAGATGACACCGCCACCCTGGCAAATCATAATAACGCTGATACAGCAACTAATTTAATCCAAAACAATCTAGCGCAAATATAGCTGTGGCTTAGAAAATGGCGAATCAAAGCTAATGAATCCAAGTCGATACTTGTAACTTTTACAATGAAGAGAAACACCTGTCCACCAGTAAATTTTAACGGTCACCA
>JARJDX010021272.1:0-11327 GCA_030264735.1 Gymnusa sp. GC000175 | reverse complement strand
TGCTTTTAAAATTTCGAATATAAAATTTCTTATTACTTGATTAATAATCCAAATATTTTTACAAAATAAAATAATTTTAATGTTGGGAATTATGTTTAAAAGAGACGCGTATTATCAACAAACTGTAGGCGCATTCATATAGAAGTCTATCGCATAACCTGTTTTGCGGCCATTGTGAGGCTGATCGAAGCGCCGACAGTTAATAAAGTTAATACTCAATATAAACTATATTGTTGCAGAGTAAAAACTTTTAGGTAATCTACGTTAATTTATTTTTTTTATAAAAAAATTGCACCGCGAGAAGTTGGCAGAACAAACCAGTGGTAGTTTCTTATTTGTTAATTTAAATTTCGTAAAACATATAGCAAAGTAAATTAATAATAAAATCTGTGGCGAGAAAGTGGTAATTAATGAAAATTACTATAATCTTTAAGGTGGCGGTTTTGGGCGTTAGAAATCTTGTTCAAACGTTCATTAAAAATATAATTTCTGAATTAATAAGAAACATTTTTTAATGCTCTATTTTTTCATTGAAAGCAAAAAAATAAACTTTATCAAATCTATCGCATGAATGTCGGCTCTCTTTCACTTATAGCCTTTTATAAGTTTTTACTAGAAACATATTTTTGTCACAATTAATAACCTAACTAATAATTTTTTAATTTTATGGACAAGAAAATACAATTTTACATTGTTTGACAGATAGTTTTTCAAAAAAACCTTTCAGCAACATAATAAAAAATATAATTTGTGGAGGTCAATTTACCCCATTAAAAAAATTATTTCTGGCGTTTATTAAAAAAATCAGCAAAACTAAATATATCAAACATCATTTATATAATAATAAATGGAGCATTCAAAAATGTTAATTGTTTATTGTAAAAATATGTTTCTGCTGAACTCTGTTTGAGCAAGATTTTAACGTGCAAAATTTAAGCGTGATGTATCCGCCTTTAAATGAGCTAAATTTATTTTCATCTCTTTGTTTGGACTTTTCAAAAAGTTTATTCGACTATGCTTTTGTTAGTATTGGGTTTGATAAGCATTTAAACATGTTTAACATGGAGTGCATGGGCCTATTGTACAATGGATAATCGTTGAAAAACTTATTTTTATTTGAAAGATGTCGATTAATGCTGAATCTCTTTTGTTTAAATTTTTGTGTTTAATAGTGCCTATGCCAACGCCAAAAATATCATTTATAGTGTTCCAATAAAAGCTAAAATTCATTCTAGAGGTAGTCGAATGTTTTAATAAAAAAACATTTTTATTATTATGGCATCATGAATGTTTTTTTTTAATTAATCAAACCTTTAAATTGCTGGCCCCTAATTAAATAAAATATATTTAATTTTAGTACTGATTATCCCCTTAAATTCATGTAGAGAAATCTAATCGAAAAGTCCTAGCTAGGCAACCATTGGATGTTTTGTACGCATATGAAGCAATAAAGTATCACTTCTAGTATAAACAGCAGGACAATGTGAGCAAGAATATTGGCCAGGAAAATGGACATAGTAATGGTTCCTTGTATTACTAACTATTTTTCCACATAAAACACATCTTCTTCTTTCGTCCATTGCACCAACTCGTTCAAACAATTGCGAGACCTTGTAGCATTTACCATCTGCAAATAAAAAAATGGGATCAATAGGTGATCGGTAAAAATTAATTATTGGATTGTCATTACCAATGTTATAATCCTAACATCAGCTGGGTAGAAGTTATGTTTTTCACTACTAATACAGACTTACGAGCAATTAGGTTAAAATAAAAATAGATAGCATATGTATATAACACACCATTTTTAATAAAAAATATTAAATACATATCAATAAATGCAATGTGAATGCAAAATCATACAAAGAATTTCAAATTTTATTATGTATAAGTAATTTTTAGTTATGATTTTTTTTTTCATAAGTAAACAAATATAGGATTTTACATTAGTGAGCATTGTTCAGTTTTTTTTTCTTAATATTTCTTGCCATTCTAAAAACTAAAGTGCATTATTTAAACAATTTTAAATTTGTTTACAAGTACTGCACACTTTACCTGTAAACAATTTGCGCATAATAGAAAAAGTTATCAAAAATCTATATATGTTTTGTATAATTTAGTTTTTTTTTATTTTTAAAAACATTCTTATTTTTTAATTTATTAATAATATTTCCAATATCATATGTTAACCTAAAAATATAGTATGTTTATGAACCGCAACCATATTTTATATAGAATTTTATCATAGAAAAAAAAAAGAAACATAAATAATAACAAACACTCATAGTAACAAGCAATAACAAAAATTAAATTTTATCCTCTATTATTACAATATTACACAAAATACACACAACGTTATATTTAATAATAAAACTCTTTCAGTAATAACAAAAAATGTTGAACTATTTGTTTTCGATATAACAGTTTAGTAAATTAAACCAATATTTTTTTTATTTATATATAAATTACATATTATCATTCAAAACTTAATTAAAAACAAATTGGTATCATAAAACAAAATTATTTAAAAATTATTGTTTTTTGCTGTTTATGTTTATGCTTTTCATTATTGTTCAAGGAATGCACTTAATCCTGGCCCAGTGCTGGTCTATGAAAGGACATTTTATAGCGGGTCCCGCAAATTTTTGTGCCGGCTCTGTTATTATTTTTATTTATCCCAATACAATTAAGGTAATTTTTATAAAAAAAAAATTGTTGCTCAAAACATTTCTATATTTCTAGTGATAATAAAAAATTTTAGAATTAAAAATATAAATTTGAATTATTAACTCAATTGTTTTTGCCAGAGCAGAATTCAGATAATAAAAAAATAAGAGAACAGATGCATTGAGAGTAAAGACATTTTATAAAGCGTTTAAATTTTTAATCTGGAAAATACCGGAAGTGCCAAAATGGGTAGGTGAGCTGTGTTTATTGTGGGCCTAGTTCTTTAGATTATGTATTTTAATTAATGCAGCTATTGCCGCGTTGATTTTATTTACAATGGACCATTACTAATTACCTTTCTCAAAAAACGATCACTGGCGTTGAACTCAAACCTACGATAGCTCGTGTTCTTAGCTCTACACTTGTGACAGAGTTATGACTCGCCGGTTTTTTTCTAATAATTTGAGTATCCCACTATTATACAGAGTGTGATAGATTTAACTTTAACAGGAGCGTAGTGTACAATGTACAGTTAAAATAAAATGCAAAAATCGTAAGTAAATGCGACGACGAGACATATGGTTTTGGACAAAAAAATCCAGAGGAAATAGGCTCACTGAAAACAACCTCTTACGCATTAAATTTCAACCTAGACAACTATACATAACAAAATTCAAGAGAAAAGCGACTACTAAAAGAATAGGAATCTAAAGAATTCGAAGGTAAGATAACAAGTAGAACTAGAAATAAGATTGAAACAGACAGAGAAGCTGGGGAAATTAGAAGCAGAGATCACTTAAAATAAAATAAAAATGCAACAACCGAAATACTAGAATTAATGGAGAAAAGAAGAAAACTTAAAGAAAACAAAATAAAATATAAAGAAACTGATAGGATTATACGTAAAAAGTGCAGAGAGAAAAAGGATCGTGTAAAGACTGAAAAATGCAGCGAAATAGAAGCATTTCAAGGAAAATATAACAAACACACAAACAATAAATTCATAACTGGAATAGAAGGGAAAATTAAGAGATGTAGAGAATACGTAGAAATACTCTTCAGAGACGATAGGTATAATATATCAATAGATCCTGACGAGACAAAAGAACGAGGCCCCAGAATAAGTAAAAGGAAAGTGATATATGCGCAGATGAAGTCCCCTCTGAAATAATCAAGATCTCAACCTTTTATCAAACCTGTTCAATGATATTTTCGAATCGAGAAAAATCCCTGCCAAAGTCAACATTCATAGACATCTCGAAATAGAATAAATCTTCTCACTGTGATGACTACCACACCATGTCTCGCGCACTATTTATATTCACATGAGAATTTAAAGTATTTTAGGTAGATGAAATACAATTTTGATTCCGAAAAGAGATGGGTACACGTGATACGCTCTTCTCCTCAAACATTCGTGTTTCAAAAATTATCACAAGGCCTTCGACTGCGTGAAGCACCATGTTGAAAATCCTTAAAACCATGGCCATAAAGAGAATCGACCTATGTATATTGGAACCAAAACGGAGAAGTTAGAACTTGCAATCAGAAGAGATCAGAAGAGGGGTCCGACAGAGTTGTATATTCTCCTCTCTATTCTTCAATCATCATCGGAGGCTCTAAATCTAAATAAAGAAAACAAATCAAGTTCAACGGAAATTACATCAATAACAACAGATGCGCATATGATACTGTCGTAATAGCTAGCAACCCTGCCGAATTACACTAATGATCGACCGAATAACCCAAGTTTAGAACTAAGAACTCGTATGACCCGATGTATGCATGGTGTGAAAGCTGAACTCTAGATCCACGCACAGAGAGGAGGATTGAAGCCATCTTTATGGTGGACTGGTGAAGATATCGTGAACACAAAGAATTACAAAGGTCGAATTTCTGAATGCAGAAACAGTCAGTCAGAAGTATTTTACACCTACAAGTAAAACTATAATACACACCTAATGAGGGGATATAAATATAAAATACTTAGACTAATCATCAAAGGGAATATCATAGGAAAGAGATCAGTAAGAAGACGACAAAACTCCTGTATTAAAGATCTTCGTAAATTGATAAGCTGCATATCAGGAGATTTATTCAGAGTAGCAGTCTCCAAAATTTAAATTCCCTCGCTTGGAGAGGGCAGATTAAGAAGAAAAATAAGTTAAAACACACGAATTTCAAGAGATAACTGAAAAAAAATTAGGGGCCCTTTTTAATTTTCGCGGGGGAACCAAAATTTGACGCTACGCTACTTGTACCCGAGGCTATGGAATAATACTTTCCCGCTTACTTTCGTATTGTGCGTTTTTGTCTGCTATTACACGAAAGTACACAGTTTAATGTAGGTTTCGAACCACCAAACCAGGAAAGTACCCTGGGGCATGTACCCTCGGTGGTTGCCCGTTTTCTTCCGAGGGGGAAGTGGTGGTAAGATTTCGACGTTGGTTCTTCAGGATTTGAATCCTGAACCATTAGCTTACAAGGCAACGCACGGCCTAACTAAGCTACGACCACTTATTACTTTGCATACTGAAACATGTTATTTTAAATTAATTTGGTAAAAATATATTTTAATTTTGACGTGGTACGTAACACCTTATTTCCCAAAAGAAGGTGAATATTTGAAAATATAATTCTATGAAAAAACCTTTTATTTTGAAAAGTATTCACACTCACTCTCTTTCTGTAATTCTCTCTGCTCTGGCGTTAATATGACTCACCCTATAAAAATTCTAGTCTAATTGTTTAGATAGTAGTTGGGTATTTTTTAATTTTTTCAGAATTTCTGATAAAACAACACCTTTACTTTTTCCTTGTAATTTTTTTTGTAATATTTATTAATAGTGTTTTATGATATCATATTGATTAACTCAGTTAGAATGAAATAATATTTTTTATTTACTAAAAAGTTAATATGCTTTGATTTTCTTTATAAGTATAAATAAAAAATGTAATAGAAACGAGCATAGTACAATATGTTACAACTAAATATTGCACATTTTTATATAGATAAGGTTGCTTAGCACCATTCTTCCATCATATCACAATCTTGTATAGTACATACCCATTAATATTTTATTTGCCAACCTAATGCCAAGTTGCAATAATTGAATTGAAAATCTATATTATACATAACTATATTAAAGATTCTAAAATATAGTTGGGTATATTAAAGATGCAAATTTTTTTTCAAACACTTCGCTTAGTGAAATATAGAAATCAATCGAAAAGAAATATTCTTAAATAACAAAATCTTAGATATAAATATTTTTTACCACACCTATTATAACACCAAAATAAAACCATTTCATCATTATAATATGTACAATTACTATAAGGTACAATCAGTTAATAAAATTAACTAAAACTAATAATTAAAAATGCAAAATAAATTTTTCGTAGATTTTTATCGTTCAACTAAAATAAAATCCCTAATTAATTAATAAATGTCAGCGTATTAATAATATATTATATTTATATAAATATAACTCTCCAAAGGCCGCAAAAACCTTTTATTAAGGTTAAAAAAGTGATTCCTAACTAAATATATATATAAATCCTAGCGTAATGAGATGAAAATATGAGGTAAAATCAAAGTATAAAATAAAATTGCACTTAAAATATTCAACTACCATAATATTAGTTAGTTTGGCAATAGTTACAGGAGAATACATTAAAATATTAGCAACATTTTGTTACAGGATGCTGCTAAGTAGATTGACTATAGAGTTTGTTTGTAATAAAGTAATATCGTGCTATAGAATTAATTTACGGACGGGTGTACGTCATTTATATACATTTTAAAAATTTTCTTGTGTTTCCTATCCACTTATTAACTGTTACATCACAGAAAGATTTTTTAAACTCGAATAATTCGAATGTAAATGTGTTAAGTTTCTTTCTTCAAATAAAGTTTTATATGCTATGCATTGTAGTTTTTTAACAGTACGAAAATTGCACATGTAGCACCTAAACTTTAACATTTTAATAAATAATCATCTTTTTTAACAAATATAACAAAATAGTTTTAAGTTTTTTTATACATTGTATACAGACTATTTGATCCATTATAATCACATTTCATTATTTTATAAATTTACCAATCAATTTGTGCATTCTTTAATTTTTTTATACATATCAGTGCCAATATTTTTTTAGAATTTAGTTCAAAGGCATAAAAATAGATTAATGAATTGCTGTGCTATGTTAAATAATTAAATAATATTATTAGTAATAACGTAAGGTACTCATCTGTTTTGCAACTGAGCAACTGATTAAAACATCGGCTAAGTTGAGTGTAGCGATAGCCAATAGCAGGCTAAGGTGTAGTAATAAAACCAGAATCAATCGGCCGCTGAATCTCCACTATACAACTGAGACTGTGGTGGATCGAATTTTCTTGTATCAGGATTATATCTTGGATGCTTGAATTTGCAGTGAGTTCGCAGATTGTCGCTACGGGTGTACGTAGCCCGACAAAGGGGACATTCGAATCTCCCCGGGAAATGCACATGATAGTGGTTCCGAATGTGCGTCACTATTTTGCCGCACAGTTTACATCTATGCAGGTTACATCCACCTGGCAGTTTGTCGAAAGTAAGTCGCATGTGCCAGGCTTTTGAACCTGCAACACCAAAACCAAACTTTTAACTCATACTGTGTTAAACTGGGCCATTACAACCAGACAAATTCCCTCACCCACATCAGAAACAAACAAAAATATATTATACTTAGTATGCAATTATTGTGTTTAAGCATAAAGAAAAGAGCTGCAAAGAATATTAATAAAAAACTTATCACTTTGCATACTGAAACATGTTAATTTTTAAACCCACATTTAGTAATACACAAAATATCTAGAAGATATTTTGCGTTTTTACCAAAGTATTATTTGCTGGCTGGAATACCCCGTTTACATAAATATAGTGTTAATAGTGACAGCAGAATAGTGACAGTGCACCCAAGAGCAAGGTTAGCTTTCAGTACCACAGATTGCAGATCAAGGCATGATAGAGATATACATCATTTATGGTTATTTACAATTTTTGTAATAGCTAGTATATAAAAGGTACTCGAAAGCCTTAATACTAATAGCTTTACTACCGAAAACGCATTTATAACTTCGCAAATGCACAATAAAAATGTTTAAGAAAGAATTATATATTTATTTATAAAATTAACATAAAATACATATAATATTTAAAATTAATTAATTTAAACCATAACTTTAAAGTAAAGTGTTTTACTTTCAGGTGTAAAACTAAGCGCCGGTCTTATAAAGCATTTAAAAGTGATTAAATTTACATGAAAGTGTTATTAACAATGTCACATGTCAATTTAATCACATCGGTAAACTACGCTTTACAATACCGGCCCTAAGTAGAGTTATTCTGTTGCTTGTTGCCAACGTTCTGCTCACCATTACAGGGAGCATTTAGGTCCAAAGACTTCAGTCAGCCAAGAATGATTCTTAAAATGGGGAGCGAAACATTGGCAACATCCAACAATTTCAAGAGACTTATCCTCAAATATATGACAATTTATAATTCGCAATTAAGTAAATGCTTACATTGCAAAAGAAAAGTAACATATTATCCATTATAAGTATTCATTTATTAAATAACGTAATAAATATTTGAGAACATTATGTTCCCAAACATTTTGAACCGAGGTCCACTTTTTAGAAAAGAAATTTACAGGGTAGCGCAAATAATATTTAAGATGCATTTTAAGTCTTTCACAAAGCATAGTTTGGAAGCTGTTTAAGATTATTAGCAAAAACCCTTTTTTATGTTTTAATTGGTCTCCACATTGTTAATAACAATAAGCATTGTTAAGTAAATAATTAAAAAAGCGAATATTCTCGAATAGCTCGAATATATGTGATTGGGACGTGAACTGGTAATAGTAGGCAATAGTAAACCTTATATTCTTTACTTCATCGTTTTGAGTGCCGATTAAATTAATTTTAAAAATGTTGCCATAATCCTATGCGAAAGATAATAAACAACATAATTTTATATCTAGAATAAAATCATTAGACACGTCTTCTTCTCTCCCATTAAATACTTAAAGCGTAAACGGGTTGGGATGCGTAAAAATATATAAAATTTTGCACACTTCTTTAGGCCTTTTATCTCCTTATGTTTTTGTTCTTTATTCCTATGGTCTCTTTAAAAATACGTCTGTCAATGTTGCCTGTACATATCAGGTTTCGTATTTTAACAGTTTTTTTTTAGAAAATGTTGTAAAAGGGGAAACCAAGTTATTATTTTAACAAGTATAACGTTTCTTTAAATATTCAAGCCTGAAATATTTTTAGATTCAACACAAAAAGAAAAATGTCATTCTGGTTCTCTTTAGCTTGCAAATCGGGATAAATTACCCCAGATAGGGTAAAAATAAAAATCTCCGGATTAATAACTTAAATTACCAAGAATATAAGAAGTAACAAAAGGACAAAGAACTTCTACTCATAGTGAAGCATAAAAAATTGGAACATTTAAGTCACATGCTTAGGTGATCAATTCACATCTTCCAAGGTAAGAAGAAAAAAGCTCCGAAACATAATAAAGTATACGAGACTTGTATGAAAAGTAAGACGAGTATGAAAACAGGCTGTGCAGTTATTATAGTCGACCGACGACGATTATACTGGTATTAAGTGATATTTCCATACATTCCTTATCTTGTCGCGGCTAACGTATGACAAAAACAAAATTTTACGTGTAAATTGCTTCATTTGCTAGTACGGAATGACGAGTCAACTCAACAATCTGCGCCGCAGGCATGAGGCACCATGGGTCGACTAAACGAAAAGCAGCGTGTTTTGTTCCATTCGTTTACATAAGACGATAATCTAGTCAACACAAGCGTGTGGTTTTGAACTTAACGTAAAATAAATATTTATGAGTGGCTAAGACCGAGATCGCTGCAATAACTTGGTCACCATGGTGGTGGTCGTAAAAAATCGACAACGAACATGCCCAATTACTAACATTTCATCAGATTTAGGACTTGGGAATATATCATCGAACATAAATATATTTTTGGCAAGACATACAGTTTGCGGACCTCCATTCCAAGTAGGGTTGAAACATTACGGCTATTCCGACACAAAGAATGTAAGCACGAAATGTAGAACATGAAATTAAAATTACACATTACGATGTAAGAGGCCAGTACAAGTAATTACATAACCTCTGCCAGTTACATTAAATTCCTTCAGGCCTACATGGAATCAATGTTTCTCAGCTCTTCCTTTTTACACGCCATGTTCCATGTGGTTCATGTAAATTTAATAGTCACATTCAAGCCCTAGCTGTCAAGGACAATTTTACTGTCACTAAAAGTTTTTCTATGTCATCTCCTTTTACGTAAAAATTAAGGCAATAATAGGCAATAAATCTTGGCTCAATTACATCATGATTTCCAAAAAAAAATTGTTTAATAGTTATTAACACTTAACTCTTTCCTGCTAGAATCCTTCATCTAGCTCGGCTGCCTCTCACGTGTACGACTGCCTGTGGAGAAGTTATTTATTTTATTTATATTTTATTAAGCAACACCATAGCCTTCATCCTCGGGGACATATTTTGCGTCACTAGTGGTCCCATCTCCATTCCATGTTGTGTCCAAAAATTTGTAATTATCGATAGTCCCAGTTTTTTAATGCATTTTTTTTCAAGCAGTCCATAAAATTCTTATCATGTGCCTCCAACACCACAGTTTAGTAGCGTCTATTTTATTTTTTCATTGAACGTAGCAACCAAATTTCTACCACATGTAGTACGTTGAATGATAATGTCTGTACCAGGCTTAGTCTTTGATCTTTTCAGATTTTGCAAAATCGAGTCATTACGCCAATTAAATTCTCCTTTAATCTCTAATATCATAGTTGCAGCCTAGCACCAAAATTTTATGCATTTTGTTTTCATCACTCAAGCAACAGATTTTGCTACTTAAGCATTTATGTTTGTTTCGTGCGCCCTCCATAATTTTTAATGAGCCCTCATTGGATATAAGCATCAAAAAGCATCGATAAATTTTTCGTTCTTGAACTTTTCGTAATGGTTTCTTACAGTTAAGAACGATGCCTCTGCGTCAATCTGGACCACCACCCTGCGACTATAAAATGTAGTAGTAGGTAATATCCTTCCACAGAGTTTGCGATTAATTTATCATCCAAAAATAGTAGCATTTGGCCCGTTATTTTTGTTTTTGCCTGAAATTGCTCATGTTCAGTGAATGGTCAATTCGGCCACTTTAAAAGGTTTTAACAACTTTTTACTGGCATACTTAAACCTACCTCACTACCATTCAGCAAAGACAGATACTTCAAACGTAGAAAAAAGATCTCTGCAAATGCAGGGGCTATGCAGGTTATCCAATAAATTTACCATGTGGACAGAAACAGAAACAAAAAAAATAGTGTTACCTAAAAGATGAAGTTATAAATATAACTGGGAGACCCTTCAGACTACGGAATGCAATACCTATAAACAGGGGCTTAGCCAGAAATTCCGCAAGGGAGAGCTAATTTCATAAGGGAGAGGCTAATTTCGTAAGGGGGGGGGGGCCTAATTCCATTTTCGGAAGAATCTGTCTAAAATATAATGAAACATTTTGATTCAAAATATGTGCGGAGATGATTATTT
>JARJDX010021162.1:0-12295 GCA_030264735.1 Gymnusa sp. GC000175 | reverse complement strand
TGACTTCTCTGTATATATTATGTAATTTATATTCTTCTTGAGACATTTGAGACAAATCTTTTTAAAATATATAGAGGAATCAAAAGCGTTTTACAAGCAAGTTCTACAATAAAATTTTAATTACATAAATTTTCTTAAAGCTTAAATGCATTCAAAAGATTTTGTTACCAATGAATTAAGCACTGGTAATATAATTAATAATATAATAAAATATAACAGCCCAAGTTTATATTGCCA
This sequence comes from Gymnusa sp. GC000175, assembly GCA_030264735.1. Taxonomy (NCBI): domain Eukaryota; kingdom Metazoa; phylum Arthropoda; class Insecta; order Coleoptera; family Staphylinidae; genus Gymnusa; species Gymnusa sp. GC000175. Next base: position 12,058 of record JARJDX010021162.1, on the reverse strand, counting down.
TAAATATAAAAAGCAATAATAAAATAATAGTAATGATGTTTATTGGATAAAAATTTCGAAAGGACTATCGGCCAAAGTATAAAATATTTTACAGTGCACCAAAAATAAAAAAATAATGTGCAAAATTTTCTTTTATACACAATTTATTATCCATTGGGATGTTCTTTACATATCATTTAATATTTTAAGTCATAAAATTTGTTTATTGTTTTGAATGTAGATTGCAAATAAATAGAATAAAAATTATATACAATTTATTTAGAAACTAAGTTCGAATGAAGCAACTGTAAATTAGTGCCCGTTTTGTCACAACGCAATCACTTCTAAATTTCAACTTTCAACAACACCTGTTAGACTTATTCAGGTTTAGTCTCTATATCTGCATGCATTGTGTGCATGTTTGTATGCATGATGCTTTTCAGTGCAGCAGTACATTTCATTACGTTTTAACGTTGTTGTTGTTTGGTAAATTGTTTTTCAGACAGATCTGAGATGTCTGCATTACTTGACATTGTTTATTAAAGAAGTCAAAGTATATATCCTCTTAAACTTGTGTTAATGTCTCAACGGACTGAAATATATTTTAAGCTCATTCATTGCATGCTGTTTTAAGAACTTTTTACCTCATACAAACTCTCCCTAAAAAGAGGGGACTAAAAAGAGGATTTTGTAATTAATAAAGTATGTTTTGGTAATTTTAGTAGCATGCTTGGTCCTTGTAGTAATTAATGCGTTCTAATTAATAAAGTTAATTGGTACATTAGCAGTTCAGAAATAATTAGGTCATAAATATAACTTGCGGTGAAAACGTAATCTTGAAAAAAGTTGCAAATTTCTTTTCAGATGGCAATGCAGGAAAATCTTTTGCTTTTGTTCTTATCTGAATTGCGAACTGGCCTAACAAACCATTGTCCTAGTTGTTAACTAGTTGGCATCCCAGCCTACCTCGTATTATATGTACGTACTCTAGATATACGTTTGCAAAAAAAACGTAGATAAAGAACGTGCATTAGGAGAGATATAAAGATTTCAACTCCACTGTGATGATGGTAATTATACATAAAGAGCGCACAACGAAGATTTATACAAAATGTAAACTCATATTTAAAGCACTCTTTTTTTATTTAAAAAAAGAGCTAGCGTTAATGTTTTTCGCATTATTCGCTGGGAATTTGCATTTTTTCAGGAGCTCGGATGCAGGTGGCGTGAATAAAATTGGTGAATTTATTAGGGACTTTTACTTCAAAGGTTTTTTCTATTAACGAAATTGACCAAACGCCATATATCTTTCTAATTTACTCGTATTCTTTGTTGTTTTAATTACCTTTTCTTTGTTTAATATAAATCACAAGAGATTACAGTTTTTGTTCAAAAATAACGAGACTATTCATATTTTCTGTTACATAATTACAAAAGAAAAAGGGGGGAAACTATGGAATGAACTTTGTACATTATGTGCAATACTTTACTTCCTACAGCAATTATTGGTGATTAATGTTGTAATAACTGCTTAAATAAAATATTATTATTATTAAATAGGTAATACCTATGTTTTAACGTGCAATAAATATAACGATAAAGAATTAAAGGAAAATAAAATGATTTATAGTTTAAAAAAGTGCATTTAAATATCTGGATGTTAATTTATATTTGTTAAACTTTGATATCACAAGCTTTAAAAACGTGTTTTATGTTTGTTTTATTTTTAAAAGCACAATTTGTTTTTTTAATCTATTTGTTACGTGCAATATACTATACCATAATAAATTTTCTACTGCGATTTGTCACAACTAATTATAAGTTAGCTGGCCTTTACAATATAAATTTCAAATGCGTTTAGACTTGGTTATCTTGTTATAAATAAAACCGCTTACAAGAATGCGAATTTTATTGCGAAATGGCCTTAAAAAAGTTAAATTGTTGCTGATTATAGAAAGAATAAAAGCGCGCTGCACATAAATGTGACAGTAAAAAGACATTAATGACTTTCGGTAGTTGAAAAGTTGATAGTCAATGTCTACTTTCAAAATGATATGAGTTCTCTTAAGTTCTAAAGGGTTTAAGGTTATAACAATATATGTTCTTTTGGTGAAAACGATCCTTGGGGAGATATATCGACAAACATAAAAAGTGTTAGTATAGACTCAGACCAAAACTTACCTTTATATATTGTTTTTGCACCTAAAAAGTTTAACGTTAAGTTAAAAATTGATTTGTAAATGGCCATTAAAAATTACAAGAAAGGTTGCCCATTAAATTATTTAAAAAAATTAATTGGGAAGCATTTTTATACCATAAATATTTTGAAATAAATTTTCAGTACTTTTAAAATATCTCAAGGTTAAAAGTAACGAATGTCACTATTGAAATTATTGCCAATATATTATTATTTTTCAATAAAATAAAATTAGAAAGACAGTCTGCCAACCTAATTAGCTTTTTTTCAAAAGAACCCGATATGTATGAAATTTGTAAATGAAATTCGTGTTGAAACCACACCACAATTTTTTTGTATGTGGATGAATAAGCCTTTTCCTCCAAAAATTATGATTGGGAAACTTATATCTAGAAGCATATTATTTTGGGATAAGTTTCCAGGGACGCCACGAGCAGGCTTCCTTTATGTCCCCCCACATATATACATCTCTGATTAATATTAATTTAAATTTTCAGGTCGCTCAGTTCAATCATCTGGGCTGTAGACCAAAAGCAAGTTTTTCTGAAGGAGGGGAGTCGAAAACGGATATTTCCGTAATTATCTCGATTTCGAAAATTTTTCCGATTACTATACTTTTATTTACTTTGTCAATGACATTAACTAAGTAAATCAACAACAAAGGGAAACCCATAAATACTCTGTGTCGACATTTTCAAGTCCATCAAAAAAGAATCTAACATTTTCGATATTATAGTTTTTTGCAATTGCAAAAGTTCCTTGTATTATTTATAATAAATGTAGCATAAGCTTATATTTTATACAAATTTTTCCACCATATTTTTCTATCCTGGCACAGTTGTTTGTCTATTCTCCCTTTTCTGCAATTAACGGATTCTTTCGGATCAAGATAGTCGCAAGTCACCTTGTTTCCAACTTTGCATTCTTACGCTTATTTGGGTGGTCCTCTTTCCGTCATTCTCTTGACATAGCCATACCAGGTAAGCTTCAAACCTTACCATTTCCTCATCTCTTCTTAGTTTGTTACTTTTATCGTTTCTACCTCTTGTAGTCCGAATTCTTTCCGTGCTTCTGTTAGGAGTTCTTTATAAAATCAATTTCGCAAAAGATTAAATTAAAATTAAAATTTATACAATTTATCACCTTATCTAATTAATCACTATACCGGGTGCGGCAAAAGTTTGGAAACGTTCAAATATCTCTAGAACTACACAACTTATCACAAAAAGAAAAAATATGTAATAAATGATTTTCAAAAATCTATTCAACCATACTAAACAGTACCTCCCCGAAAGGGTGGGGTGGGGGTAACTTTTATAGTACTGTTTTATTGCAGATTCAGATTCTTAGCAAAAAAATAAGTAGGTATTTTTTTTTAATTCGCAATAGATGGCGCTATAATTTTAAAAAATTAATGTTTCGTTTTTATCCAACCGTAGAACGCGTTGCACAAACCGAGCGCTGATGTCAAAAAATTGGGCAACTTTTATTTGCGAAACATAAGTGCTTTCCACAAAATACTGCAACACGCCCTGCTTCTGTTCCTCACTTGTCGTCAATTTTGGTCTGCCACTACGTACCCGATCCTTCACCTGTCCGGTTTCTTTGAAGCGTTTAACAGTCTTCTGGACGGTAGATTTGGATATTGGATCTCGAAGTGGATTCTAAGCATTGAATAAATTGGCCACTTCCTAGAAAGATCGAACAATGTCCCCACATCCTCGCATCTCGAATTTTAATAGAACAATTTTGCAACTACTAGTACGACAAACGTTTTCAAAGTTTCACATTTTGGTTTAGGCATTGTTTTTTTAAGATTACAGCGCCATCTATCGTGAATTAAAAAAATGTTTAGACGAAACCTACTTATTTTTTTGCTTAGAATCTGAATCTGCAATAAAAACAGTAGGTTTCCATTTAAAGTTACCCCCACCCCACCTCTTGGGATAGGGGTGTTTAGTATGGTTGAATAGATTTTTGAAAATCATTTTGGAAGTACTTTTTCTTTTTGTGATGAGTTGTGTAGTTCTCGAGATATTTGCCCGTTTCCAAACTTTTGCCGCACACGGTTTGTGAATTTTCATGCTTCCGAATATTCGGTTTCACACTTTCTTTTTCTTCTTTGATTAAATTTTTAACCTGGTTCATACATCGTATATATTCTTTTAAATCTTCAGCTCTCTTACTACTACTATTTAGCCAATTTTAAATATGTAGATTTCTTTTTCGGTATTTTTCGTCGATGTCATTCGTCCACCACCTGTTCAGTCTATGATTTGTCTTTTCCATTATTTCGTAAGCTTCCTTTGTTGCTCGATGAATAGATGTTTTTATATGCTTACATAATATACCGGGTGGAGCATTTAACATGTGTTTTGAAAATATTTCAAAAACAGAACATTTTACGCAGAAATGACCTGGGTAAAAAATAATCGTACGGAAGAGGGCCATAATTATGTATTATTTTTTTTCTCCCAGGTGGTGCTGTTGTTGCTAAATCAAGGTCAACACAATTTTTTTTAATGGGAACCCCTATTTTTCATTGCAGATTTAGATTCCTCGTTAAAAACAAAGAACAATTTACTGAACTCATTTTTTTGTCTGCCAGATAGATGGCGCTGTAATCGCTAAAAATGATAATTCGCTAGGATGCTTGCGAGTTTTGCGTGTACATTCAATTACCGCGTATGTAAAAGATGTTTTAATCGCATTTTGTAAAAATATCTTTTTTAAGGTAATTTTAAAACATACCATTGCGTAATTCAAATTTTTTTCAATTTAATACAAAAACTATTTTTTAGATAACCTGGAAAGATAATTTTATTTTTATTTCTCTACAAAAAAGTGTTTTAGTTTGAGACATTTTAGCAGAGAAAACAATAAGTGTCTCGAAACGGGTAGAAGCCTCTTTATAGGTCCACCAGGTCCATGTCTTTGATGTCCTAGCTGGAGGCCATCTTGTAGGAAGCTGATAGAGGAAGGCTGGTCAGAACGGGCAGATTGTGTGTATTTGTGTCAAGCCTTGCGCTTGTGTTTTACTTATTTGAAATCATCTCTACAGCAGATGCTCAAAATGATGGCCATTCAATTCCAGACATTTTCTGATTCTTCTTGTGAATGCTGCCTGAACCTTATGAAGTGTGTCCCTGCCGATGTTGGCACAAGCATCGCGGATACGTTGCTTCATGTTATCTGACGTTGTTGGTATGTCCGCATAACACTTGTCCTTCAGCATTCCCCACAGGAAGAAGTCTGGCGCAGTGAAGTCCGGTGAACGTGCCGGCCAAGGCACCGGTCCTCCACGCCTGATCGGATTGATTGGAAACATTTCTAAATCATTGTTAATCCTTTTCTTTCATTTCTGATGGTGCAATCATGTCTACGTATATAATTTTGGTTTCTTTAATAATTTCCTTTTATTATTTTTGTTCTTATACCTTGCACGTTCCATGTCGCCAAATTTAAATTCCTCTTTTGTAGCTGAGTTCGTTTTCCATTGATCTATTAAAGTTTTGGCGCTTTTGGTTAAAGTTTTTTTGCATTTATTCTGTTTTTATAAGTGATGAGGCCCGGTTGTAGCGTCAACCCCTAAGTGTGGAAGACCGAGATTTCTTTATTGAGGTTTTTTCCCTTAGAATATTAAGACTCACCTTGCATCTTCTCTCGTCACTTACATATCGCACACTTATTGTACGCTATATACCCAGCGACATCATGTTTTTAAGGACATAAGAGCAAGATTTGTTGGCAGAGCTTTAGCCTTTTTTTAAGTTAATTAAAAACCCTAACCTATCTAGAAATAACCCTAAGTTAACTGAAGAACCTAACTATAAACAATTACAAGCTATAAAGTATATATATGCAGAATTACTTTGTTACTTCTTACTTACTCGTTATTTTTACCCATTATGTTCATGAAGTGCCCTCGCAAAATATTCACTTTTTCGTTTTTACTTAATTTCATCTTTTCCGATCTTTCGTTTTTTCATGCCTTTTTATTATTTATTTTCTGATTTAATGTTCTTAATCTTACTTAGGTCCGAATTCCTTATGGTATTGTTTGTTTCTCTTTTGCGTGTATAACTCTTACTATGACAGTTAATATGTCTGTTAAATTTTGTTTTTTATTTTTAATAATATTTGTAGCTAATATTTTAAATAATAACACATAAAGATATTTAAAATTTACTTTAAATGTGCAATAAATGGAAATCCTACGATAGTTTTTTATTAATCCGCCGAACAAGGCTGATTAAAGACACATTGAGAAATTATACGTCACAAGTTAAAGTGGAAAATAGTGCCTAAAGCAAGGGGACAGCTAGCGATAAAACTATTCAATATAGCACTTGAATGCATAACCAGGAAACTACCGAGTCAAAACAGTTAGTAGGCTATGCAGATGACCCAAATGCAACGTTGAGAATTTTCCGCCTGATGATGGTAATTCTGAATACATATTTATTAGGCACAGCACTCTAAAAAATTATTAGGTAGTAATAACCTGATAAGACAATTATTTATTATATGTATATAAGTTACGCAACCCGTTGCCCGCAGCTTTCGGCTCTTCATCTCATTTTATGCAGTCCGTGGTGTTCCGACTCATTTATTTTGCTTTGCAGTTCGACCATTACAATTTAAGTCACAAATTTTAACCAAGTTTGTCATTTTCAATGTTGCCCTAGCTTTTAAAAAAGGTTGTCCATACTTGGTATAAATGGTGGATGCGCCGGGCACGGGTGTATATAATAAATTTTGTTATTACAAAACTATTAGTAATTGAAATGCAAGCTTTTTTCTTTATTTAATACATGGGACGCAATCCTATATTAAAAAAACAATTTTTATTATTAATTTTGTTATTGTTGTTGTATTTTACATCCCGTAATATTTAAATAACCAATTATTATTACAGCACTAAAATCTACAAAGGAAATTTATTTAAGTACCGTTATTAGCACTGCAACTATTTAATCCAATTTATGCCATTTTGCATCACCTTTTACATATTCAGACAAGTACAATTAAATAACCTCTAAATTAAAAAAAAAGAGTATAGAACAACTATTTACAAAATAAAATATATTTCTAAATCCTTTACTACACATTTAAAATGTGACACTATTTTCCTGAAAAATCTTTTAAAAACCATTTTTATGTACACATAGTATATTGGGAACGCCCTGTATACATACAATGCCGATTGCTTTGTCAGATCCTTTGCAAATATCATTTCCAAAAAGCTTTGAGCGGAAAGCAAACGATTTGTAAAACCCCATTCGCAGCTGAAAAGGAAATTGGGTTCACGCAAAATTAAATTAATTTTAATTGATGAAGGATATATAGAAATAAATTGTCTTAATCAAAAATATTACAAGAAACTATGATTTATATTATTTGTTGATTTATATTCTCAGAATGCGGATGTGATGTAGAAAAGTACGTTTAAATAAATTTGAAGCAAAAAATGAAAAATATAAACAGAAAAATAATGTAATAAATAAGAAACGAAGAGGTTTGTTAGAGAGTGAAAAATTTAACTCTAAAAGAATTAATTAAGTATAAAAAGACATGTAAGAAGTGTTTGTTTAAGACGTTTAAAATGTCAAAAGCATAGTTGTAAGATTGATGGTTTTGTTGTAGGCGGGGGTGCTATAGGAATGTTTTAAAAATTAATTGTGTGTATGCTCATTCCGTTATTAACGCATGAACAGTTTAGCAGTGATTTTGATTGCTAGGCAAATGACTAAAATAACATCAGTTCCAGCCGACAAGTTCGGATCTGTAAATAGCTTAGTTTGTGGAACAAGGGCCGGTCTGGTAAGCAATGTATGCAGATCACGTTTGACACGTCTCTGCAATTAACTGGCGCGCGGTGTCTCCCAAAACTTTCCTGCTACGTTTATACAAAAGCTTAATGTGATCTTTCTCTCCCCTTAATACGTACACACTCCCTACAACCCCAACATGTATGATGATAGGGAAGCGTCAATGACTTTTTAACACCAATTAAAACAGACACCAAACGAAAGGACAGTTTTAACAGACTTTATCACATTTATTCCTGATAAAACGGTAATATATCTTGTTTACCAAGATAAACTAAATTGACTAGATTTATTTTATGGTAACTAATATTAATTTATATTCTTATAATCTATCTATAGTACACTTTTAGCTATCATTTGTATAAACTCAAACATCTATTGAATGTTCGTTTTAAATCAGTAATACTTTGTCTTTAGAATAAGAATATTAGAAATATGTGTTTATGACTTACAAAATAGCACATGAAAAAAAAATTAAAGAGGAAGAGGCAAAAATGTCAGAAGAAGTAAGTAGAGTGAATAACAAACGCTTGTAAAGTATATACATAATTTCAATAATAATTTTAAATTAAGTTGAATAAGGGTCAGGTATAATTTAAAAATATTATTTAAAAGTGATTTTTACGCCGCTCTAGCCATTCAAAAATGTTTTAAAAAATTGGCTTTCGTAAAAGCGTTAAAATATTTATTTTAAATAACATTTTCATGTGCCGCTACATGTCGTGACGTCACACGTTTTTGCGAATTTCATGCAGGGAACTCATGAGTGTGCTGTTTTCCTGTTTTCGAGTGTTTTCTTGTGTTCAAAGTGTTTGATTCTACACATAAGTAATAATACAAATTATAAAATTCATTCAATATGGATAATATAGTTCCAAGTGCATCAAATTACACAAAAATATTTCAAAGTACCATGTAGTAAAAATACATTTATTAAAACTCCATGTGAGTTTTACTAGCCTACTGGTCCAAAACAACAAAAAAAAAGAAAATTATGGTTAAAAGCCATGAGAAACAAAATAAAATCCCTCAATACACAAAAGCTTATGTTTGTTAAGAAATTTTAAACGTGAGTAATAAAGGACCATTTTATTTTATATTCATACTTAGTGAGTACCACACCTTCTCTCCTTATAAGGGTGTCCACTAAAGAGCACCGATAAACGGTTGACTATTCATCTGTTACCTTGTTATTGGTGAAGCCATCCCTTTTCTCTGCCATGCCTCGATAAAATTACGTTTAACGAAACCTTAAACATCATCGGGCCTTACTGGCAAAAGGTCGAGATTACCGCGAGACGCTGCAATTTTGGCTGCAACGTCTGGCGACTCGTTTTCTCTGATACCGACGTGCCGTCTAAGATTTTGTCACCTCGCCGGTGATGTGGCTCTTTCAACACTGCGGTCGATTTTGGATCAGTCGGTTTATAAGGCTTAAAACTGGTTTTCTTTTCTTAAATTTTGTCAGGTACTAAGAAGTCACGACTCTGGGCATAAGATCCTGGACGTATCTGAGCGAAAATCGACTTATCTTCAAAAATTTGATTTAGAATTTCTTAAGCTTTTGGTGCGCTTGGACTATAGCTGGATAAATAACTGTTGGCTGGCTTCAATAAGCTGCCATTATTAAGGAACATTTTCTTACTATCCGGATTGCGGTCACACCCGATGTACAACACACGTCTATAGTGGGAATGTGACAGGTGTCCTCGTGGACAGTTAAAGATAATTTTACTTACAGAGACACGCGCTTTCTTAAAGGCTTACGCACTTTTATTAGCCTGTTGACAAATTGAGTATCACCCTGGGGACTACAGCAACCAAGTTGGAAAATGATCACTTGGATGCAGCTACTTTAGTGATCGTAATTAAGATGTGAGGGGGTTAGATCGATGGTGAATAATTCGCCATATCTTAGCAACAAGAAAATAATCGACTAAGCTACCTCATGTGCCTTTTGTTCAGAAACCCCTTAGGAGGTCGTCGTGAGCCCCGAAAGCAAAAAGGGTAATCTACCGCACCAGGGTCTTGGAATCATAAAAACCTCCAAGTTGCATCTGGCGGCAGATAAACGTTGCGTACAGTGGCTGTAATATGCGTTTCAGCCTTTACCAAAATAACCTGGAGTGGAGTTTGCTCGCACCGGGATTCCATCTCTGATGAAAATGGCAACCCCACAAAGAGAAGCATTCTCTTTGTATTCATGGATCTAATTGGTCTCATGCGGAATACTCTGTGGGTTTCTGCAACCCCGGTCCTCTTTTTCTTTCTTGCTTTGGCTGCTCAAAATTTAAAGCGACTTAAGCCTCACTTAATTTCGAATCGCAACTTGTATCGTAGAGTTGATTTAGCTCTGTGACGAAGTAAGTCTTTTAGTCTTCGTTAAGAGCCTATCTAGCTCTAAAACATTTGGAGTCAAGAGTACAACCAACCGCTGTACATCCACATCCGGGGTTTTGTGGGCAACTGCCTGAGCATAAAATATTGCAGCAGGGGAGGTGAAGTTTAGCAAATTTTTTCTTATCCTAAAAATAGCGTAGCTTCTTTAATGTTTTGATTTCTTAAATTACCATTTCTTCTATATATTTAGAACGGTATCACAAAATTTGCCGAGTAAGGTCCTTTTCAATTGACATAGGTCTACAGTTCCTGGCAAGACCTATGAAGGACACTGGAGTTCTTTTTCGCACACTCACACCTGTTTTTTCGTACATCTGGAAGAGGTATGTTTAAACCTTGACATTGAAAGCGTTGAAGTGGAGTTGCAATATAGGGGTGAGTATTAAGAGGATAAAAGGCTCTTTTCTCTGAACGAGGGAGAGTAAAATGTAAATATGTGGTTCGGAATCTCTTCGAGAACTCCGTTTTTTTCTTACATTTATTCTTCTTACCCTGCTACGCCCTATCCCGTCATATTGTCAAGAATTTCATCTGTAGTCGCATTTAGAAAGAAGAAGGAGTCTTAGAAACTAAGAATCAGATGATGTTTGCACCAAAACACCCTCCGCTCTTATTTTTACATTTTACAGCCAAACCATAAAGTACTTTGGAGATTGGAAAATAGCTAACTTTTCCAAATTTACCATCCGCCCTTTTCACCAGAAAAAACCTAGGGACGGGTCCCGTCGTCTTCTTAGTCGTTTTGTTCCTTGAAATGAAATTTTAAGATTATAGGTGGAGTCTGAAGCATTCTGTTTTACAGAGGTAGACTCCTCTAAACGATTTAAAAAAATGTTACTTATCCAATTCTCAGGAGAAACTATAAGAAAAGATCAACTGCGCCAGAATCTGCATACAATGGTAAGGATTATTATTTCTACAACAGTAAAAAGTGAAAGACGGGTCCCGTTGTCTTCTTCGTCAGAAAAAACCGAGGTGTTATTCCCTGAAAAGGAAATTTTGGATTTTAGGTGGAATCTGAAGCATTTTTTTACAAAGGTAGATTTCTCTAAAGGATTTAAAAATTTGTTACCCATTCAATTCTCATGAGTAGCTAGGAAAAAAGATCAACAGCACCAGAGCCTGCATACCGCGGTAAGGCTAAGGATTATCATTTCTATAACAGAAAATTTTCTAATTTTAAATTTAATTTGAATTTTTTTTGTGTAGGATAGCTTACCTATAAATTAAAGTAAAGCAATGCGTTGACTATATGTATATCGAACAGAAATACTCACCGTATGCAGTAGTATAATAAACATTAGTTATCAACGTAAACAATTAAAACAAAACTGGACATGTTAAAGCAAAAATAAATTGGGTAGCACTTTCAAGTATTATTTTTCATAATTTCCATCAAATTAATGTTATTTAACTTATTTTTGATTAATTATAAATGAGCCTTAAATTTAATTTAATTTACAATTTTAAAATATTGTTTATAACTTTTACCTAAATGAATTAAAACGAAATAATAAAAGGAATTCTAGTTATAAAATAGAATGCTCCCAGAGAACTATAAACAAGTTTCAAAATCTGTTTGCCCCAAAGTATGAACAATTAATTAGCAATTTTAACAAAACATTTGTTTAAAATTGTAATAATGGCATAT
>JARJDX010021161.1:0-10624 GCA_030264735.1 Gymnusa sp. GC000175 | reverse complement strand
TTACTTTTATTTGCAAAGTAAGTATTGTAATCATTGGAGGAGATTTTTACAGAAAAACTGATTTTAGGCCCTTATTGAGTATTTTTCTAAGATGTGTCTGACAGTCTGCCTCTCTGTCTGTGTGTCTCGTTTACAGCTTTTCAGGGGTATCTAATCGATTTGGGGCTCATGGGCGTCGCCAGGGTTGGGCAAGAAACGGCACTTGACCCCCCCCCATCATATAGCAGATAAACTCTTACACTTTATACTAATTTATAACCTTACCCCCACCTCTGCATAAAAGTCTGCCCGAATTCTGTGGTCTTGCCCCCCCCCCTGCATAAAAGTCTGCCGACGCCTATGTAAGACCGGTTCTATAATGCGTAGTTACTTAACGATATAAATAAATTGACATATGACATTGTTAAAATATTGTTATTAACAATGTCATATGGTAATTTAATCATATCGATAACTAACTACGCTTGATAGAACCGGGCATTAGAAATTTATAATTATGCTTTTAACTAGTTTCAACGAGCTTCCAATGATTTTGGCTGAAATCTACCAACTGGAAGTGGTAGTTTATTGGTTAGTTTATTTGGATTTTTCTAAATATTTAAAAAATTTAAAGCTTTATAGAAAATCAAAGGAATACAACTGTTAACATTAAATTTGGAAGAAACTTTATTGCTAACATTTTTTTTTTCATAAATTACTTTTTCAGAATTCATGATTGTTCATTGCTAAACAACATTGTTAGTAAAGTTATTTTCATCACATATTTTAATATAACAAAAGCTGCACGATATAACTACCAATTTGATTAAGATATGGAAACCATGACATTTTTAATTAAAAATATACCTAACTTAAAAATTTTATGACAACAAAAGAATTCAAAACAAATGCTGAAAATATATTTTTATTAGTTTTTCCGCGTACATTTGAATTTTTGGATTTTAAATTTTAATTCTTAATTATAAAGTTTTTTTACTTTATTATAAAGATAAAGTATTGTAATCGTGCAATAAAAAAGTTGAGATATTAATGGCAATGCACCTTTTAGGGTCCCCTGAAGAAGAATTGACCAAAATTAAAAAATGTCTGTGTGTATGTGTGTGGCGCGTTTTTGTGGGCAAGGTTTCTTAAAAACTATTAAAAATATCGCCACAAAAATTCATATTTAAGCTTTTAACAACTTTTGGAAGAGCCCAGTTAATTTTGGCTGAAATCCACCAACCGCAAGTGGTAGTTTATTGGTGAGGTTTTTCGGTTTTTTGCAAAAATTTGAAAAACTATCAAGTTTATGAAAAAAAACATAAGAGTACTAAAGTGTCTAGAATTAAAATTGAAACAAATTTCGTTCCTATAATTTTTTCAAAATTTTACATTTGAAAACTCATTGTATTATAAAGTCAGATGGTGACCACATCAGAATTTTTTTTCGATTTGAACGTACAGATATAAATTATAAATTTATTTCCATTTCCGGAAATTATGCAAGTTATTTTCCATATTGTTCGCCTGCCAATATTTTGGTTTTTTCCGATGCACAAACAATATACAAGCGCGTGAAGTGATAAATCATGATGTTCTATTGTTTTTACCCATTCATGGGTTGTCCCAACTCTGCATGATACTGCAATTAAAATCCGTCTCGCCTTCTCAGCAATTTGCGGTTTATTTTATTAAAATTTATATTTTTGAATCCGTTTAGGTCTTTAGTTTGAATTGGTTGATTTTTTTGGTAAAAAAGGTTAAAAAAAATTAACTTTTTATATTTTTGTATTTGTGTAAATTTTAAATAAAAACCTAAAAATTAGAATTACTTTTTGAGACTTTCAAAAATCATTTTACTTTCATTTACAAAGTAAATTAAAGTATAGTAATCGCGACAATTTTTAAAATCGAGATTTTTGCGGAAATATCCGTTTTCGGCCTCCCTCATTTAGAAAAGCTTGATTTCGAAGTGGTGTCTGTGTGTCTGTCTGTCTGTCTGTGTCCTCTCTACAGTCTAGACGGCTAAACTGATCGTCCTGAAAATTCATATTTAAGCTTTTAACAAAAATTGGCAGGTCCCAGTGACTTTTGGCTAAAATCCAATAATAGGAAGTGGTAGTTTATTGGTGAGGTTTTTAGGTTATTTGCAAATATTTCAAATTCTATTGAGTTTATGAAAAAAACAAAGGAGTACAAAATTGTATCATTTTATCAAAATTTAACATTTTAAGAACGCATTGTTTTCTGTTGCTATGCAACATTTCAAATTGGTAAATGAAAGTTGTGTGGTGACCACAGCTCCATTTTTTTTATCTGAGTGTGCCATTTTTCCTTTATTTCTAATAACGGTGTAGTTGAAGATAGAATTAAAGAATTTTTGACATTGTTTTTTTGTATTTTGTGTTTTTCTTTTTGCAAGAAAAATAAATTTAACAAAATTCTAATTCTAATGTTTATACGAGTATATTTGGCGATTAAGAGTATAACCAAATCACAAATTATAATAAATGCGACGCGCATAGTTCCAAAATTATAACTCTACGTGCGATTTGCGCAATTTTTTTAAATTTGTTGCTTATTAAATGTGCAAGTTAAAAATTTTAACTTTATTTACAAAGCACTCTACGATTTGAATGAATTTATTTTATTTGTTGCTTTAAATTTCGAGAATTTTGAACAATTTTCAAAATTTTAAACCAATTTTTGTAAAAGTTTTACTTGATTTAAAAGACATTTAGAAATTCCAACATTTAGAAATTCAAAAACAAATAAAACACCTATTAATTGGTTAAAAAATCATAAAATTAAAACTGATGGCGCGCATTTTCCTAATTTTATTTGTTTCAGAATTAAATGGCAAGGATTTTATATAATTTTTATATTTTTAAAACAATTTTTACCAAAGTTATGATCTAATTTATAAAGCATTTTTAAAATAAGCAAAGTGCATCTTTTTCTTCGGCCTATTTCTATCCACTCCTGTACATAGGTCTTTCGTAAGTACTCTATGGACCATAGAGTACTTACGAGAGCTACTTACGAAGGCACACCATGGACTATGGTGTGTGTGGTGTGCCTTCTGAACTACTGTTTGTCCGCTGGGTGTGCGATGTCATCTGTCCATTTTTGTTGGAGCCTTCTTCTGGTTTTTCTCAGTCTCCCTATTGTTACTTTTGATGCACACCTGCCTTTTGGTTGTCTTGTACTATGCTCTCCCCCTACTTTATTTAAGCTACGCGTTTGATAACAACCGTGATCCCTGTTTTTTTCCGAATTTCTTCATTTCTCTCGCTGTCTCTCATAACTTTGGGTTTTTCTACATTTATTTGTAGTGCCACTCGCTTGCAAGCAATATTAAGTTCTTGTAACAAACTTTTTAGTTCTTCCGGATCTGCCGAGATTAAAATTAAATCGTCCCCGAAACGTAGGTGGCTGGGTGGCTTAAATATAATCTATCTACATTTACTAGTGTAAATCCGTGAGCGCTAAGTGCCCAACCGACACCATTTTTATCAATATTAGCAACATGTTACATGTAACTATAATTTTATACACCCATTCGTGTAGCGACATCTACCCTTTTATGGCGAAAGCCTTTTACATATTTAAAATCTCTTTTTCCACGCTAGATGTTTAAAGACAGCTTCAATTGACAGTGTAAAGAGTTCTGGGGAGGTGATCCTCTTGACGGACCTCTCGCTGGGTTTTAATTTTGTTTGTTGCCACTTGCCAGATATTTCATATGGAAATACGCATTATCATAAATATATTTTAGAATCTTGTTACTACAAGAACAAGAGTCTATTATGGCTTCGTCCAAAGCATACAAATACCAACATAAGTTGATATTGTATTTGTGGTTTTCTCTATTAATAAAGGTATGGTCTGTAGGTGATCTGCTGTGCTGTATCCTTTTCTGAACCCTGCTGGCTCGCGTTGGTATGAGTTGAGTTTATTTGTAAGGCGATGGGTTGTTATTCTTGTAAATATCTTATAAAGCTGTGATAGTAAGCTGATTGGTCGGTAGTTTTCTACCTTTGTACTGTCAACCTTTGTAGAGAGTATAATAACCTCCGTGTTGGGCCATTATTTGGGAATCTTCTTTCCTTGCAAGCTCTATTTAGTACTATTTGGACTGCTACTTCTACTGCTTTACGTCCTGCCTTCAGCATCTTGGAGCTTATTCGATCTTCACCTGTGTTTATTTGTGTTGTACTTGTACCCTATCTTATTTCTGAGACCATTATCTCTTGCATGTCAATTGAGCCAACATTCTAGATTTTTTCACTAGTATTTGTGTTGGGGTGGTTAAAATTTGATGTATATAGTGTTCTACTATACTTCCACTATCTCTTTTGCAAGAGATATTTTGCACATAAGAATACTGATAAATTAAAAGCCACGCCTCCTTTGATAAAATTTAAACTAAAATCAAATGACGCGTGTTTTCTCAATTTTCAATTTTTTTTTGCAAAAATATAAGCTACCCTACCCCACTCAACCGACTTACTCCGGAGTCTTGAAATTGCAAGTAATTATGCGACTTTTTTTGTTTTACCTTTAAACTTATTTTTAACCTCCAACTTTTTTTTTATTTATGATAAATACATTTTTCTGCGATAAATGCTTTATTTTTATTTTCAACTTATCTACATATTGCATTTTTTCGATTGTCATTTATTTCATGTATGATTTTATTACGTCTTAAGAATGTGTAAAAGGCGCGTGCGCGTCCTTTTTCAAGACGAGGCCACGGCGAAGCTATCAAACAACTATCTCTTGACTTAAGTAACCAGAGAATGGATTAAGTAGGTTGAGACATTGTGAGTTGAACTGGCGATGAAAGCGCGCTCGCGTCCGATTTTATTTTAATTTTAAAAAATAGCAATTAAAATTTTAAGAAAAAACAAATTATACGTAAATGTGCTCGCTTTATTTATAAATAGATTTCGAATTTGCGTGCGCGCGTGTACTTTTCACTTATCTTTTGTTGAGGACTCTTTTATTTTAAATATAAGGACTTCTTCACTTCTTGGAAGAGAAAGAGAGACATGGTTCTGAACAAATGCAAAGATATGGATGAATCGGTAATTAATTTTATAATTTTAAACTTCATTTTTGTTTTTTAATTTTTTTGATTAAATTTCTTTTTGTTCCATTTTTAATACATACCTAGTAGTAGTTAGGTTAGGTTGGGTTAGTTTTTGTTTTTTAATTTCAGATTTTTTATTTTGTAAAAGTTTATTATTGGTAAGTTAGCTTAGGTTAGATACTGTTAAGAATGTTTTGTTTGGTTTTGCTTTTCAGATTTTTCATTTAATTTTTTAGTTACATTAGTTTAGGTTTTGTTAGGTTACGCAAGTTTTTTTATTCTTACTCTTTATCTTTTCAGAGAATATTTTATATTTATTATAAAAATCGCAAAACTCAAATTTTTGCCATTTTGAATACCGTATATTTTGACATTTGTCATTAACATTGATATTTCGCATGTAGAACCTACATTTTAATTATTCCCATAAAAACCATTAGCTTTGGCAATTGTCACTGACATTTGTTATGAAAAAATGGAGGTGTGGTCACCACACGACTTTCATTTACTAATTTGAGATGAACAATGAGTTCTTAAAATGTTAAATTTTGAAAAAATTTATTTATTTTTACACACTTTTGTACTTCTATGTTTTTTTCATAAACTCAATAGATTTTGAAATATTTGCATAAAACCTAAAAACCTCACCAATAAACTACCACTTCCCATTTTTGGATTTTAGCGAAAAGTCACTGGGACCTCCCAATTTTTGTTAAAAGCTAAAATATGAATTTTCAGGAAGATCAGTTTAGCCGTCTGGGTTGTAGAGCGGACACAGGCAGACAGACACACACACAGACACCACTTCGAAATCAACTTCTTCAGTTGTCACTGACATTTGACATAAAAACCTTAAATTTTGACAATTATAAGAAAACCCCAAATGGTATATTTTTTAGATTTCTCATAAAAACAGTACATTATGGCATTTTTAATGAAAACACTTCAAATATTGGCATCTGCCATGAAAACCGAAAATGTTGACATTAAAATTTTAGATTTTTCATTTTTTATAAACACAAAAACAGCGCATATTTTCCATATATCATGAAATTGGCAAATATGTTATTGTCATTTGTCACAAAACTGCAGAGTTTTGAAAATTATGCAAAAACCGTATATTTTGGCATTCTTCGTTATTGACATTAATATTTTTCATATAAACCCTACATTTTAAAAAATCTTATAAAACTATAAACATTATGTAAACTAAACCATTTATCAGTATCGAACGCTGTCATTTGTCAATAACTTTTGTCACAAACACCTACATTTTAAGAATTGTAAAGAAATCTTAAATTAACAAAAAAAAATGTCAATTATCATGAAAACTGTAAATTTTGCATTTTTAATTAAAAAAAAACGTAAATTTTGGCATTTGTTATAAAAATCTAAATTGACATTTGTTTTCAAATGTGTTGTCTCTTGCCAATGACATTGAACGTGTCATAATAATTCAAAGTTTGTCATTTTTTGTTTGTCATAAAAATCTTAAACTTTGTGAATTTTCAAAAAAAAAACCGAAAATGTTGTTATGAAAAACATAAATTTTGGCATTTGTCTCTACATTCACATGAAAACCGTCAATTTGTAATTGGCATCAAAATTTGTCATTAAAAACCTTAAACAACTGAAATCGAAAATTTTGGCATTTGCCATTAAAATTTAAATTTTTAAAAAAACTAATATTTGACATCAAAACCGCAAATTTGACATTAATACAAAAAAAAAATTAGAAATTCTGTAACATAACCAATATTTAGTGTTTGATTTTAATTGAACAATTTTTACGAAACAAACGCCAATCAAGTGATATAATTTCTTCGGATTTTTTTTAATGTTGCAATCTTGCGCCCAAAGTTGCACAATTTTTGGTGTGAGTCACAGAAAAATTTCGCAGAGTACCGTTACTTGCGTCCGCGATTTGTGCAACATCACGCACGAAAAGTAAAACCTCCTCGTCGAAAATTATAAAAAAAAACTTTCTCCGAGCTCAGCTCAACAAACTCAACAAATTAAAACAAATGAACATTCCAGTCACACTAACTATATTAGTTATGCTAAATAAACAACTTGTGTGAAATTATAAAATTCAAAATTATTATTTGTTTTTTAGAAAATGCGTTGTAAATATATGTGCGTCATGCAATTTTTTGTTATTGACTTATAATTTTGGGTTATCATTAAAATTTTAGGTTTGGTTTTATTTTTTTTCTAAATAAATAAATTTTAGGTTGTGTGATTTGCAATTTAAGGTTATCTTATGTATCATTTTAGGTTATATGATTTAAAATTTTGTATTACGTCACATGCAATTTTAGGTATTGTAAGAAATTTGCAATTTTGGTTTGTGTCATTTTTAATTTCAAGTTATGTTATTTCCAAGTTTATTTTTAATTTTACGGTTTTTAAATATTAAAATTTTGAAAATTTGGGTTTTGTAGTTTTTAATTTTGGGTTTTGTCATTTTTAATTTTAGAAAAAATTTTGAGGTTATATTTAAACGTTACTATCACCGCATCATCATTTGCTATACTTTCACGTTAGAATTTTCATATTCTAGGGTTGGCTCTTTTTATTAATAATTTATGATTATTTATGTTATTTTTACTTCTATATTTTATAGCAGTACATATATAAATTTAACCTTCTTTGACAATGAATAACATTTAAGGTTAGAATGTACATATTGTTGGGTTAGAATATGTAAAGTACAGTTAATGGTTAGAATTTGCTATAATTTTACGTTACAATTTTCTGCTTAGAATTTACTTTATCAAATTTAAGCTTAAAAATATTTTTCTGGATTGTCTGTACTTATTTTTAGGTTATGTTATTCCATTAAAGGTTAAAAAAGGCTGCATTTATCTAATTCATATTTAATTTTATTAAAACAAGTTTGTTTGATTCTCATAATCGGTTGTATAGCATTCTCTTCTTTGCTCAAGGTAATACGACGCTAATAACTTACAAGTTACAAAATCTGGTTTTTCCAAAACTTGAAAGCGCGCGCGCGCGCTCTTACAGTGTCCATGACTAATCCCCAAGAATGCTGTGGCTGTACCTAACCACACTTAATTAATTTACTTCAATTGTTATTACCTGGAAATCGGCAATTTCTAAAAACTCAACGCTCGGACCGTGTTTATTTCAAATAGCCAAAAAACAAAATGGCAGCAGCCTTATTTTCTCATAACAAAATTCGCGCTTGGCATTTATTTTTTAAATTTTTATTTTATCTATTATTAATAATATTACTATATTTAAAAGCTTGCAATTAAATTACACGATAGCAATTGTTATTTGGAGTCACGCTGCGATTAAAATGTGCCACATTTAAATTAAATTAAATGTTAATTGCTTCAATTTTTTTAATGGCGATCTCATGCAGTTCTCATTTGTTTCGTTTCTATATGCCAATATTTTGCAAACAACGCGATCTTTGCGTTCTTATTTTCTTTTGTTTTGATTTCGTTCTTAAAACAAGCGCGAAATTGTTTTATAGTGGTCATCTCTTGCTTTTGATTTTATTTTGAAAACATTTTTTTTTGTAATTTCGATCTCTTGGCTTTTCATTTAGTTTTGCATCAATTTTATTTTGAAAACAAACGCGAACATGCTTTTTAACTGCAGTTCTTTTTTGTTTCGTAAATGCAAAATTATTTTTAATGGCGATCTCTTGCGTTTTCATTTGTTTTTTTTTTTTTGATAAAATCGGAACGCAGATTGAGACACATCTTTGACGTTTTGTTTTTTGTGTGTTTTTTTATATTTGAGATTATTCAAACTTAAATGCGTTTTGATTTTGACTTAATTTTTTTTCTGTTTTATTTAAATCAATCAAATTTTATCGAAAAGTAGGAAAATCGTACAACTTTTTTAATGGCAAAAGCGAAATTCTACAAATACTGTCGCAAAGTATTGTGTTTCGTGATTTTAAAGTTTAAATGGCACCAAAATTATAAAAACCACCAAAAAGAAAACGTTAGATTTTGTAGTACGTAATTTGCGTTATTTTTACTCAGAAGGCTTCGATTTTGACATAAAAAGTTTGGATTTTGTTTCCTCTAAGAGACGCAAAGTTGAAGGAATAAATATATTTATTTTTTCGTTCTAATTTAAAAAAGGTGGCCTTCTAGATTTGAAAATCGTTGACACAATGCGTTAAAATGCGGAATTGATTTTTGGGCACGATTCAGTCAAGGTTAGCCGAAATGTGTATTAAGAGAGGGCATGATGTTATGCTCTGCGTGAATGATAGAGATAGATGGGTTCCAGTACAAAATTACTGCTTAGTTTGTTCACATCCACTGGTTCTCTTTGTGCGTGTATTAACGAATTTTTGTTTAATTTTTTGCCGTTGTTGTTTTGTTTCGTTGTTAAGTTGCAAACGAACTTGACATTAAAAGCACAAAATGAAAGGTGAGGATTCGAGTAAACTAATACAAAAAGGGTCGAAACATAACCTTATCAACAAAAACTAAAAGATTTCAAAAAAGTTGATATGAAATTACAGTATCCAAATATTTATTAGCGATGAGTCATTTTTACCTTTCGTGGGATCGACTATACATTTTATTAAATACATAAGGCTTATCATAAGTATCAAAATGTATTTTACTTGATTTTTTTGTTTTGAAATGCACAATTTATTCACAAATGAAATTTTTGTGTTATGATTCATGTTCCAAAATTTATTTGTTGTGTAAACCTTTTTTAATCAAGGATAAAATAATTTAATTATCAATCACATTCCGTTGGATAAACTTTGACCAAAAAAAAAAAGAATGCTTGACCACATTTGTTAAACGTGTAAAACAAATATTTAATTCTGTAACTAACTTAAAAATGTCATTGTAAGAAGCTAACCTAAAAATTTGCTAAAATTAATATTAACTTTGAGAAAGTGTGTAATATAACACTTTTTTGAGTTTTATTTTTTATGAAAAAAATTTTTTTTTTTAACAAAACAACAAAAAAATATTTAGAATTTAGACTTTCGCGACTGAGGTCGATGTAAGTTTTCTTACTTTCGGGTTTAAGTCGCGTATTTTTATTGGTTGTTGCCAACGTTTTACTCGCCATTGCAGGGAGCATTCTCAAGGCGGAAAAGTCCGATGACTGAAGACCTAAAGTTAGGCAACTGTTTTTTCGTTGTAAGTTTTCTTACTTTCTGGTTTAAGTCGCGTATTTTTATTGGTTGTTGCCAACGTTGCGCTCAGTCATCGGACTTTTCCGCCTTGAGAATGCTACCTGCAATGGCGAGCGAAACGTTGGCAACAACCAATAAAAATTCGCGACTTAAACCCGAAAATAAGAAAACTGACAACAAAAATATAATTTCATAAATTTTTTTAGGAAAATCTAAGGTTTAGATGCTAAATGAAATCTTTGGGTTTTTAAATTTTTTGGTTTGGGAAATTAAATTTAACATCCGTAAAATTTTGACGTTTCAACAGTAAATTTTAACGTTTTTAGATTAGGTTTGGATTTTTCGAAATTTCTCGATTTTTTTTGTTAGATTTGGGATTTGTGGACTCCTGCGTTTTT
>JARJDX010021158.1:0-12210 GCA_030264735.1 Gymnusa sp. GC000175 | reverse complement strand
TTAGGTGTCATTCGATAGATTTTAAAAAAATATTGAATACGTGTCTTTCTGTTCTTCCATCAGATGCGTATTTCTCGAGATATTTGACCGTCCCGGAACTTTTTGTACACCCGGTATACAATTGTTTACGATAAAATATTACAAGGAAATATAAATAAACTAATAAAAATTGTTATAAATTGAGAAAAATTGGGGGTGCTGCAGTTTTGTACTACCTATACAGGAGCCGCTCCAGGTTGGTGAACTAGAACCTGTATGCCAAATAGGGCCTCTCTCGTACTCAAACTATTGTGAAATTTAAATTGCGTTTAGCTAGCGTATATGTACTTTTACTACTTTTACCACTTTGGTCTATGATTCTTTAGACCTATTGTTGTACTATATTATTTCGCTATTTGCTCTTTTAGAATTGTTACAAAAGTCGATTTCAACCAATCTAATGAAATTATCCGAGTTTCATAGATGGAATTAAACATCAGGGTGAGAACCCGCAATCTGTCTTCTTTCGGGAGTTTCAGATATCTAGCGAAACCAGTGGTTTGAAGAAAATTCCCCCATGGGAATCAATTTTAAATAATTATTGACAAAAGAAACAGTACTTTTAGGTTTTCCTTTTGCATTGCTATATTTTATACCTATTATTCTTATTTTGAACAACTTTTAAATGTTCTTCCTTGTGTATATTAACAGAGCAAAATTTTAATCACTTGAATTAAGCATTGTGAACTTTTTTATAAAATAACTTTATAGTGGTTTCAGTTTCATTTTCAAAAAAGTATGGCCCAACTTTCCAAACAATGACTTGTTGACAATGCTTTGTAATCTCGTGAAGGATTTCTGTGCTTCAAATTCGATTATTTTACTTATTTATAGACCCCTTTAAATAAAAATATGCTGCATGATGGTTTTAAGTTTTTAGTGACATGTTCACTGTTTTCAGGATTTCTTATGATTTCGCAATTAACTCTCGTTTCTTGTTATATTATTGTATTTACATATTGATGGTCTGCTTATCCGATGTTAAATATTTTTACTCCGACGATTACGACGCCACCTCTCCATTCATCTAGTATGGTACACATAATCAACTCATTTTGTGCAATTTCTCATACAAACATGCCATGTACTTTTCGAACTGGATAATTATCTTTGTTAATTAGAACAATAATTGGGTACAAGTTTGTGAGAATTTTTCACATCTTATTTGCCGGCGCATAACACGCCCATTCTTCGGGGCGCAGTTGTATCCTTATTCATATATGGACGGACGAATAAGTTTTACACCTAACGCATACCAAGTCACCCGAATTAAAAACTATTTTTACTGTGACTGGGTAACATACAAGACCTCATAAACTGCAAAAGAGCGATAAGAGACGCCAAGAAAGACACAGACGATGAAAATCTTGGAAGTAATACAACACATAAATGAACAAACAGATTATTAATTATATTGATAGCCAGGTTGTTTTTTGTGTAACTCGCGCATGCCCATGTAACATACGCATGCGCCGCGATAATAGTTTGTCCGTTCGGTTGTGAATTGATATAATCGTAAATCTGTACGATCCCACAGAACTCAGAATCCACCTATAGGCTTATGAGTGAATCGTAAGTCGTGAGATACAGATTTACGAATATATCAATTCTGACCTGACGAGAATCGTAGCGTTTGATAGACAAACGATTCATAACTCTTAATCTTAACAATTTTACGAATGCGCTCAGAATACTACTTCTTGTAAATTTTTATTCTTCGACCGCTACGCTACGATGATACTCAAAATCGACCCAAATATTTAGAAAAAGTACTAACGCGGAATTTAAAATTTAGCTTGTTACTAGTTTATAATTCAACTCTAATTAAAATGTGTTTTTTTTTCTAGGCCAGTAGCTGAGCGATTGACTATGGGTTATGGTGTGGAACCTGAATGGTTTGATTTAGTTACAATATATTTCAGTGATATAGTAGGTTTTACTGCAATGTCCGCAGAGAGTACACCTTTGCAAGTAAGAAACTTTTTAATTGTTTTTAAAAGATTTATTTATAACTTTATTCTTAGGTAGTTAATTTCTTAAATGATCTCTATACAGTATTTGATCGAATTATAAAAGGATATGATGTATATAAAGTTGAAACTATTGGTGATGCATATATGGTTGTAAGTATTTTTTTTAATAAAATTAATAAATATTCTTAGTATAAAACTAAGGTGGTGAAACATATTTAATTTTATCTTCTATCGATCGCTGGTATAACTTTATTATTTCATACTAATATTAATTTTTTATTTCTCCTTTAGGTATCTGGTTTACCCATAAGAAATAGTGAAAAGCATGCTGGAGAAATAGCATCCATGGCTTTAGATCTCTTATCAGCTGTGAAAAACCACTCAATATCTCATAGACCAAAAGAGACATTGAAATTACGAATTGGAATCCATACTGGTAAATATTAAATCGTAATACCACCACTGAGTTGAATATTTTCAATAATTCTACCGATTTATTTACAACAAAATTCAATTTTTTCAAGTGGACAGAATTATAAGATTGATTTAACTTAGAAGTGGAATTTTATATTGTCACTGTAATTATTTGATATATAATGTTAAAACGCGTATAAATTACAAATGTTTATAGCACCTTTGTAGGAACCCTGGTATTCTTTATCACAAAGCTGATTTTTGTTTGTTTTTTTGTAACCCTGGTAATATTTTTTATTATTACCCTTGTGATTTTTCATTTACATTAATTTGAAAATATTTCTTGTGGAATTAATATAAATTCAATTTTCAAATATTAACCAAGGATTATTGTGACTAGTCAATATTCACCAGCCAATTACACTTAGAATAAAATAAACAAGTCAAAAGAAAATATTGGAACACATACTTTATCTACATAAAAGTTATTTAAAATATGTATGTTATAAAAAAAATTATGTACAAATTTTCTTTCATTTAATTTGTAATGACAATAATCCCCCCTTTTGCGGGCTCTCAATTTACACGGATTGACTATCTTTCTTTCTAGTCCAATATCTTGGCAGATGTGTGGTACTGGTGACATGTTATATCTAAAAGTCCATTAATTCTAGTCATCCAGTTCTTTCTTCATTCTATTCGAGGCCGTTTCCCGTTTGACAGGGTTACGCCATCTGCTTTTCTTTGCGGTACCCCGCATTGCGGTTTCGATATTTCAGTGGGTTTTGTATTGGGTGTCCATCCAACCTTTTCTTCACTTACCCGATTGCTTTGTACTATTAATTCCTCCATGTTGTTGCCGCTTGTGATACGCCCAATAACATTAAAATGTACTGGGGAGTCGTTGCTTGGATTAAATCTCGTTAGGCACTGATACATTCATGCGCATTACAGTTCATGGAACTCTCAACATTCTTCTCCAGTACTACATTTCGAATGAATTCACGCGTCGATAATCCATGTTTCTGCTCCGTATATGAACACAAAGAATACGAGTATAACAATAGTTTTGATATTCATTGTTGTATTATTGTATTTACATATTGATGGTCTGCCAATCTGAGGTTCGATATTTTTACTCTGACGATTACGAGCCACCTCCCCATTCATCTAGTCTGGTAAGCATAATACTTTCCCTTACAACAATTACAGATTGGTATGGAATGCATTCTTGCTTGACCCTTTTCCATTCTAAAGTGGTTGTCAACTTTGACTATAGCTGAACTATCCTTGTATTGACTTTTGATAAGCTGGATGATGTGTGTTGGTATCCCCATCTTGGTTACAATAGCCCACAGTTTGTGCTTCTCACTTTGCCAAATGCTACCACATAGTCTATTACACAGATGTATATGGGCATATAGTATTCTCTCCGGCTTTCTCGATGAATTGATTAAGGTTCTCAATTTATTTTCTGGTGCCCTACCCTTTAACAAAACCTGCTTGCTCAGGTGCTATTGGCAAGATGTTAAAAATAAGCAGATTGTTGCTACTTTTTGTTGTTGATCTCCTTGCGTTAGGAGATAATTATTGAGTTATTAAGTCCCAAGATCATTTACCAGTGTCTTAAATTCGTTGACATATACTGTCAGGATATCTTTTATGCTTCCTTCTCTGGAAGCACAGACTTGATTCTCTCCTTAGTATTTGTATGGCCGCATGTACCTCCTGGATTAGTATGCCTGGTTTTTTTTCCCACTCTGGTTTGTTGGTATTTATGATTTGTTCTTGGGTAATTAGTTTTTCACTCTACCTTGTTTCTATCTGCAATTGGCACATTATGCGAGTCATTGATGGCCTATGTTTTTTAATGCATGCTTTTAGTTTAATTCGGAAATTGCAAATTAAAAGTTAGTGGTCTGACCAGTGCACTCCGGTATTGTTTTTGCAGACATGACACATGTTCGTCATTTGCGTTTTATTAATATTTAGTCGATCTGGTTTGCTTCAGGCTATGGGGTGACGTCCAATTGTTTTATCTTCTTATGTGCCGTTTGTATGCAGTATTTGCAATACGGCAATATAGTTGTCCATGCAGAATTGTAATAACCCCTATATGTAATTCCGTATTTCAATACCACGCGTTCAGCAATGTAGCGTAGATGATCGTCTTCGATTGTGCATCCAATTTTCGCATTTAGGTTCCCTAGGATTATAACCATTTCGCTGAACACATTTTTCCAGCATGTATAGAATTGTACCATGTCCTTATTGCTTGCGTCAATAGTAGGCGCGTATACTACGATTATATTTAGTATGCATGGTGAGATTGGAGATTGTGCATTCGCTTTACAACATTGTAAGCCATGATTGAGTTTTTTTTTTAATTGCTCACCTTCGACCGTTCAGCTTTTATTCTCCATTCCGGAATAGTAAATTTGGAAGTCTGAGGTGAAATTTCCACTATCTCGCCACTTTGTTTCAGTGATTCCGGTAATCTATATGTTGTATCGCGTAAGTTACAATTTGTAGCTTTCTTGTTCGGCGTACTCTTCGTACACTCCATGTCAGCGCGGATCCTAGGTCGGATCGTCCAAAGTATATTAAAATTTCAGTACGACATTTTTATTACATGTTTTCCTGGGAAATTTAGTGCAGTACGTTCTCGTCCCTTTCTGCACTTCTATACTCAGGCCGTTAAGATGTCTACTATTTATTAGTCCATTCCGAAGTCATTCTTCACTCGCCCCAGCACGCTTAGTTTAGCCTGCATACGATGCAGTTTCCCGGGCTGTGTTACTTGGAGCCATAAGCTAGGGTTGGGTACTCGGCGAGAACTAGTTACCACTGACCCCAACAAAGTCGCTCGATACGTCCGTCAGAGGCAGATGCGGTTAAAACGCATCATAAAGTGCTTTATATTACCAATAACCTCATATAGACATATACATATTTAAAAAAACCATTCGTTAATTAATATCTACTCTGGAAGAGTAAATATGTAAAAATATTAAACATATCCCTATTTTAAATGACTATTTACGGTTGGTCCCGTTTTGTCGGTTTTGATTTATGAGATATTTAATATAGTAATTATGACAAAAAATACATAAATATTAAGAGTGTAACATTTATTATATATTTTAAGGTCCTGTAGTGGCTGGCGTTGTAGGACTAACAATGCCTCGATATTGTTTATTTGGGGATACAGTGAATACAGCTTCAAGAATGGAGAGTAATGGAGAACCTCTTAAAATACATATAAGTAATCAATGTAAAGATGCTTTGGACAAATTAGGTGGTTATATAATTGAAGAACGAGGTCTTGTTAATATGAAAGGCAAAGGAGAAGTGCGTACTTATTGGTTAACAGGCGCTAGTGAAGACGCTATTCAGAGACGAGAAGTTGATCTGGGAGAATTGCCACCACTATTCTGCAGGCCGAGAAGAAGCCCGAAGCTTAATATGGAAAGCAGACAAGCTTCTTTTTGTGGAAACATGGGTGGATTTGGAGGAATGAATAGTCGAAGACATTCTAGTGTTCCTAGAGGTTTGTGATTATTATTATTTTTATTTATATAAGGGCAGATTTTTATGTAGTTACCATAAAACAACAAATATACTGTAATGTTTACCCCAAAATACGTGTAAAACACCCTTTATAATACTTTTATATTTTACTTTCATTTACGAAGCATATCCAGTGATATGCACCAATCTGAAGTGGTAGTTTTTGGTTAATTTTTTCGGTTTTAAGCAAATATTTTAAAAATTATGAAGTGTATTAAAGAAAAACGAAGAGTACAAATGTCATTTTTTTCAAAAGTTTACTTTCTAAGAATTTATGGTTCCCTGCTAAACAACGCTGTCAGTGAAATTATTCCCAGGGACATACTGTCATTTTATTTATCAGATAATTAATGAAATATGGGTAGTTTTCTTGTCAAGCATGACAGATGTGTCTCAAAGTCGTGTGATGACCACCACACCTCAATTTTTAAGTTTAGTAACCCAGAAAAGGTGGTTTTAATGAAAGTGCCAGTCTGTTTTTGTCCTCTTAACTGTCTTTTTTCAAGAAATAGTTGTTGTTCGTGGTTAAGCAATATCGTATTGATATTATTCCTATCATAAAAGAAATGCAGAGATATTTTTGTCTTTATGAATGATAAAATATGGCCATTTCAGTCAAAAATGACAAATATATCTTAAAACTCTTTAATGAAAGTCATTCGAAATTACATTTTAATTTTTTTTTTTTTTTTGGTGAATAAAACCTAAAAATGTGCCCTTGTATGATTATTATTATAATTTCATCCTTTCGGGCTATTGTCCTAAACTTCAAGTAATGTTTTAATTATTGTATTAAGTGTTGGTGGTCAGCTTATTATTAAAAGAGAAAACAGCATAATAAACATAGCTGGTTATAGCTACATCTATGTTTATTTTATTTTATTTTGTTACTTAAAAACAATACTTTCATTTAGGAGTATTTCCATTTTTGAAATTTTTTATTATTAATTTGAATTTTATTTGTAGTAGTAGTAAAAACCACGAGAAATACTACAAATTTAAAATGAACACCCTAGAACATATAAGATTTATAAGAACATGTATAAAAGAAAACCTAATACCCACATTTGCTAAAATCATCCACATCAAAACAACACACACAATATATAAAAACATAAGTTCAAAACATCTCGTAAAAAATTTGACGGTGAACACATGGCACACATAACCTAGAATTAAATAATTTTTAAAATGTTTAAATAATTTCTAATATGTTTTAACACAAACTAACACATAATTATATCTTTTGTAGTTCATGTCTGAAGATGGTCATTAAGACCAAAACCGGTTACATGTAAACATTTAAATAAATAATTTTGAGAAAGTACAAATAAAATTTAAATTAATAATAAAAACAATACGTTTAAAAAAAATCAATTAAAAGGTAAGAGACGTTATCGGTTAAACCGGAATAGAAAACACATTTTATTATTTTATGTACTACGTTTTTGGATGTGTATAAAATCTCAATAAAACTAACATATTCAGAGATATTTCCATATACACATTTTATCCCAAACAGCAACCCGGCATTTAATATGCTGGGGCCACACTAATGACTAAAATATTGATTAAACAATGTGGTAAACTAATGGTTTGATTCTGAGCATCATCGTAGCAGTCGGAAGATCGTAACCTTGATAATTTACGAAAAGTAAAATTTTGAGCGCTTTCATAAAATCTTTAGAAGTTAAGAATCGTAAATTGATTTCGGGCAGGTTTTGGTGCTCCCGTAGATTCTCGAAATTATTTGCAACTTGCGCATGCGCAATGTTTCTAGTGCATGCGCTCTGTTGGCTCTGTAACTCCGACATGCGCCATGGCAATAGTTTGTCTGTCAAACTCTACGATCCTCGTTAGGTTATAGATGAACACTCAAAATTGACACAATTGTAAATATGTAACTTACTATTTACGATTCACTTATAAGCCTACGATCTTACAACTTTACGATCAGAACTCAGAATCGACCCATAAGTAGTTACACTTGCGTTCTAGTTATTGCCAGTATATAAATATTACACTTCATAGGGAATCTATGAAGATATTTAAAACGCATAATTCGGTGAATATGCAAATTTATGCTCATTTCGTTTATTATTGAGAACTAACACTACCGATGGCGGCAGAACTTTCGCTCAAACAGCTGATCTTGAAAGAGTACTTGTCAACTTGACGAGCATAGGATATTACCCGAGACTTTCAAGAATAATAATATTAAAAAGATCCATTTGGTGTTAAACAAGTTTTTGTTTTGTTATATTTTTATTTATTTATTAATATAAACACAATACAACAAATTGTGCAATGAACACAGTGAGTGACAGGTACACTTTCGTGCAGTTAAGTTTTCACCACCAGATAGCGTATCAGATTTTGTTAGTTCTTAATAGTGCCCAATTGCACTTACATAGTTTGTGAAATAAATAATCTAACCATTAATATTACTTTTGACCTGTTATAATTACTTTTTAAATTGTTTAAAAACTAATTGCCACCTAATACTAACACTAACACCAACCTAATCTAAGATATTTGTTTGACACATGAATTGTGCACATTTTATGAACTTTGCAGCATTTTACGCAATATGCGAGAGCAATAAAATTCACCTATTGCGGAACTATTTGCTCATTATTGGTACAATCTTATAGACAAATTAAAAAATGGAGGTATTGTCACCACACGACTTTATTGTGATTAGGGTTTGAACTCACGATCTTGTGTAAGTCCATTGCGATACCCTCTTCTTGGTTATAATTATATTACCAATTATAAAATAATAATCTGACCTACAATATATTACTATAGGATTAGGACAATATCCCATCATATTCTAAAAAATAGTTATTGCAAAATAAATGTAACTTACAGATACATATTGCTGTGAAAGGGGAGAAAATTGTATACAAGGTGTGTCAAATTTACTAAAAAAATGTTTTTGCTGTTTTGATTTGTGAATGCAATGCATTGCATGTAACTAAGCCTATTTTCAGTGGCGGATTTAGCACTTGCCGGGCCTCGGGCCAATAAAATTTTAAGGTCCCTTTTTTTAATTTAATTTATCGGGTATTAGATATCAATATTTGACCTTAAAATTTTATTTATAACCAATAAATAAAAAAAAAGACTCGTGCGACTCGTTGGTCACATGCACGCTCCTCCTGCGCGTGTGTGATAGTTCGTCACTGCTTTTTTTGCTTTATGTGAAATTATAGCAAAAAAAAATCATTTTTATAATACCTGATTATTGTTTAGGTGCAAGCATAGAAGTAGAAAGTACCTCCACTTTACACAATGCAAGCCCAGTAGCAACACGATTATATAATAAACTAAATCGTCATATACTACAAGTTCCTGATGCGGATTCAAAATTAACAATTAATTCGATATTTGGAAGCCAAGTAATTGAACCAAATGAAGCAGAAAATAAAAGAGGATTAAGGCCACGACGTGTTTTATCTAGTATAGCTTCAAGTTCAGATGAACACTACAAAATTCAAGTTGTACAAAACAGAGTGAGAGAATCGAAATCATTGGACCCACTTCCGTTAATAAAGAATAAACAAATTGAGTTAAGAAATAAGTTTTTACCAACAATTACAAGAAGTACCAAATCCTTGGAAAATTGTGATAAGTGTGGTAATATTCAAATTATCGCTATTCCAGATGATAAAATATTAAATAATAATTTTCCAAATGGAAATGTAGTCAGCATAACAAATGATGAAAACATCAGCTTAATAGAGGATGCAGAGTTGCCCTTGTTGCTTAAAAATACAATTACTCCAACAATTGTGCATCGACGACGAGTAGGAAATGTGGATGAAGGATTCGAGGAACAAACAACTAAAAGATGGCGATCTTTGGAAAGTGTTCCTAATAATTGCGATCAAATCTCAGATGATCCAACAAATAAAAAAAACATCCATCCTATTAGAAGTTGGATTTATGGTTTATTTAATGGAAACGGTTTAAAAGCTAGTAATACATCCCTTCGAAAAGGCGTACTTGACTATAATAATTTACAAACTGAAAAGGAGAGTATAGTATAAAATTAATGTTTACAATAATTTTTAATGTTGATAACATACAAAACAAAAAATATTTTAGTATGTTTATATGTTTGCTGTGCGTTATTGCATTTAAAATGTATAAAATAAATTATTAGGTTATATTTATTTTGATTCAACCAATAAATAATGAGCAAATAATTATTTAAAAATTAAAATAATATAAATGTGCTTAAAAACTTTCCCTGAATATTTGTTAAAAAGGAAACGAAATATAAATTAACTTAAACATCATAGAAAAGATTAAATTAAAATACGTTACCATTTTAATGTATTAACAAATTAATTGCGATATATCTTTGAGGTATAAAAATATGTATATGTGTTAGTTTTATTGTGTTATTGTGGAGATACCGAATCCGCAAATGTTGTTTTCTGTACAAAGCTTAAAAAGGCTACATAAACTTGACTGATGCTAAGTTTAATAATAAAACAATATTTTAATAAATTTCAAATTGTCTTGGCATTTCAAAATATTATTTATGTACAGTGGCTTTTTTAAGTTTAGTCCTTATGTATTTTTGGTGCATAATAAAATATCTATTGTATAACAATTTAATTGTTTAATTAGATCTGAATGTGATTACACGTTGGAGGCAGTTAATTTGTTTGAATGGCTGTGAAGTTCATTGTATATACTATATTTTTTCCAGAAGATTATTTCTTTGACTCTATAAGAAAAAAAATATATATGTGCCATTAACTTACGTAATAAAGTATATTAAATTATGTATATTAAATCATACATGTAAATATAGTGTCATTTTAGAGATTGTTTGATAAATACACATATTTATTTATTATTATTATTTTTTTCTTTTTTATATTCAAATTTTTAGCATGCATTTTTATGGTTTTTACTTCTGTTATTTTCTTTAAGTAAATTTCTCTTTAAGTAGTTCATTTCGAAAATCTTTTCGTACGTTTTATTTACAATTTAGGGATGGTGGATTTTCATTTTATAGGTAAGTAGCCTTTCTTAAATTAAACATACAATATTGAATAAACAAAATTTATTGTTTCATCTATTAGCATGTTATTAAGGTGACATTCGAATTGTACAATTGTGTAAAAAATATGCTCAAAACACGGTTTAAAACGGAGTAATTTTTAGCCACTGCAATTAACAAAATTTGATCAATTTTTTATACAGGCTGTATGAAGAGTTGTAGATTATGTCTATTTTGTAAACAGTTTAATTATTATGTAAAAAATGTCTACCTCGAACGTTGGCGATCATCAATAATATTTGGGCCTTGCTGACAGTTCTACGGAAAAAAGTTGTAATACTGACTACTGTCGTAGATTTATCAACCAGGACAGCTTTGTGTGACTTACCCATTATTTTTCCTTGCATTATGTTTTGCAGTTACTTGTATTTCGAGCCTCGCATGATATGGCCCAGGTACTCAAGTTTGCGCTTTTTTAGAAGATATAGAATTTCTGTGTCCTTGTTAAGGCGAGCAATAACTTGTGTAGCAACCGAACCCGCAAATTGAGATTAAGATCCCTGTTTCACATAACTTGCTTTATTTTATTGAAAGTCGTGCAAGCTTGTTCCATTCTGGATCTAATTTCCTTTGATTGGTCCAATTGCTGGTTAAGGGAGATTTTTTTCTTTTTCCAGCGATATAAAACACATGCATATTAAAATTGACCAAGAAATTATCAAATTATTGGTTTTATTCATTTCGGTTAAGTATGCTTTGGAAATAAATTCTATGCCGTGGTAGAGTACGTCGGGTTTGGTTGTCGCCTTTCTGGATAACGCTGAAGATATGTTTCGGAAGTGATTGGTGCATCTCTCTGTGATGCATAAAAAATTTGAAAATTGATTTTTTACATAAAGTTTACATAAACAACTACAAAGCATGTAATGAAATATTTTTATTTTGTCACCTGTTTATAAACTCTTTAGAATTTCGCACCCGAGTACGGTTCTGAAACCAAAATTTCTATGATTAAATAATAAATGTACTTTTGTTGTAGGCAACCCTAGTTGCGTGAAGGCATTACATTTTAAAATTCACGTGATTGGGTGAGTTAAGGTTGTGTGACCCCCTAAAATCTTGCTAACCATTTGCATGTTAATTTGTTTTTTACTTTTTGAAGTTATTAATAAAGATATCATTATCAGATTT